>WNGS01054870.1:0-17323 GCA_020271785.1 Procambarus virginalis
CTCTCTCTCTCTCTCTCTCTCTCTCTCTCTCTCTCCCATTTCTCCTTCTTCCTCCTCTATGTCTATGTCCCTATCTTCCCAGCATACACACATACATGACGTACACGTAGCTTCCTTTCAAAGAACGTCGCATTTCACCCGTACGCGTTACATAAGGCCAAAAATTGTCGTGCTAGAAAATGGCAGCGGCTCGCGAAAGTGACGTTCTGTCACGTTTTCTGTTTCTGGCCCTCTGGTGGGTTAGGATAAGGGCACTTTAAATTGACCTTTTTCTTGACGTTGGGAAACCTTAGGAGGACGGGCTGGGGCAAGACGGTTGAGAAGGATGGGAAATGTTCGACGGCTTGGAGAAGTGAGAGACAAGTGTGTGAGAAAAAGCAGGAATAGGGCGTTAGGACAGTCGCATGCACAGCTGTGGACCCCAGTCGCATGCACAGCTGTGGACCCCAGTCGCATGCACAGCTGTGGACCCCAGTCGCATGCACAGCTGTGGACCCAGTCGCATGCACAGCTGTGGACCCCAGTCGCATGCACAGCTGTGGACCCCAGTCGCATGCACAGCTGTGGACTCCAGTCGCAGGCACAGCTGTGGACCGCAGTCGCATGCACAGCTGTGGACCCCAGTCGCATGCACAGCTGTGGACCCCAGTCGCATGCACAGCTGTGGACCCCAGTCGCATGCACAGCTGTGGACCCCAGTCGCATGCACAGCTGTGGACCCCAGTCGCATGCACAGCTGTGGACCCCAGTCGCATGCACAGCTGTGGACCCCAGTCGCATGCACAGCTGTGGACCCCAGTCGCATGCACAGCTGTGGACCCCAGTCGCATTCACAGCTGTGGACCGCAGTCGCATTCACAGCTGAGGACCGCAGAGTAATGTCAGAGAAGCGCCCCGCGGCTAGGTATGGGGCATTAACTAAACGGTAACAACTAACCTCCCTCAGCAGGAGGCTCCGGCCGGAGTTGATGACAGTATAAGCAACAGTGTTCACCCAGCAGTGAAGGGCACCGGGTTGTTCACCCAGCAGTGAAGGGCACCGGGTTGTTCGCCCAGCAGTGAAGGGCACCGGGTTGTTCACTCAGCAGTGAAGGGCACCGGGTTGTTCACCCAGCAGTGAAGGGCACCGGGTTGTTCACCCAGCAGTGAAGGACACCGGGTTGTTCACCCAGCAGTGAAGGGCACCGGGTTGTTCACCCAGCAGTGAAGGGCACCGGGTTGTTCACCCAGCAGTGAAGGGCACCGGGTTGTTCACTCAGCAGTGAAGGGCACCGGGTTGTTCAACGATTTCGCGGGCCGTATACCGGGGAAAATTAGGATTAAGGACCTGGCCGTAAGGTCATGCGTGCTGGTGGCTGTACTAGCCAGTAAGAACTAGCTAGTATGTACTGTAGAACTGTAGTAGAACTGTACTAGTATGTAAGAACTCTTTTATATATAAATAAACACAAAATTCTGGATTCGTAGGAGACTGCTACAAGCGAGAGGGGTCTAATTAGAGGCAATTGCTGTCTGAGCAGCTGTTCTGACCCGTAAAAGCAGCGGATCGTGCGTCATAGGATCTCGAATTTATCTTCAAGAGAACAGGGAATGAGAGTTGGGAAATAGGAAAGAGGAAGCCTCCGAGAATCGTGCGGACAGTGTATGAATGTGGACCGCTACTGGAGACCTGCTGAGGGGATTACTGCTTGTCTACTGGAGGCAAATAGTAGTCCTATCCTGGCTTTGTGACCTGGAGAGGGGGAGGGGGACCTGCTGCATGGGTAACAGCTTCTCCTCCGTATCAACTTAACCTGGCTTTGCGTCCTGGAGAGGCCACTCCAGATCGACAACCAGAGCGCAACTCCATAGTGTCCTGAGACTGATGGACGCCTACTGAGGTACTGGCGGCACTAACTGAGACGACGTAGACTGTCCAGCCTGTCCTCCTAAGGTTCCCCAACGTCAAGAAACTGTCGTACAAAAGTGCCCTTATTCTAACCCACCAGAGGACCCAAAACAGAAAACGGGACAGTACGTCACTTTCGCGAGCCGCTTCCATTTTCTAGAACGAAAATTTTTGCTCTTACGTAAAACATACGAGCGAAATACGACGTTTTTTGTAGGAGGACAGGTTGCTAAATTAGCGACGCTTCAAGACAGTGTAGACTCCATGGAAGCTGCTTCCTTGTTCCTTATTGAGAAGGGGCCAGATTCAAGAAGCAGTTACGCAAGCACTTACGAACCTGTACATCTTTTCTCAATCTTTGGCGGCTTTGTTTATAATTATTAAACAGTTAATGAGCTCCGAAGCACCCGAAGGCTGTTTATAACAATAGCAACAGTGGATTGGGAAGTTTTCATGCTTGTAAACTGTTTAATACATGTAACCGAAGGTATCAAAGACTGAGGTAAGATGGACACGTTCGTAAGTACTTGCGTAACTGCTTCGTGAATCTGGCCCGAGGTCAAAAACTACCTTCTAAAACCCCAGATGTAGACGATGATGACAGCGATGAAGACGAGGATGAAGCTGTAGGTCTAGGCTTCTGAACGACCTACAGCTTCATGTTCAGCTTCTCCAGTGAGACTCTAGATCAGCCGCCTCACTCCACCATCACGAGGCTCCTTCGCTGGTAGTCACTGAAACAGTTCTATACACTGAAGCAGTATGGAAAACTTCACTGTCTCCCCCCCCCCCCTCACTGGAGCAGCTTGCAGGTGATGATATTCCCTTGCTTCACTGAGCCCCTGTGTTGATGAATACCTTAGACTCTGGGGCCAGATTCACGAAGTAGTTACGCAAGTACTTACGAACGTGTACATCTTCCTCAATCTTTGACGGCTTTGATTACATTTATTAAACAGTTTGCAAACATGTAACTTCCCAATCCACTGTTGTTATTGTTATAAACAGCCTCTTGGTGCTTCAGAGCTCATTAACTGTTTAATAATTGTAAACAAAGCCGCCAAGATTGAGAAAAAATGTAAACGTTCGCAAGTGCTTGCGTAACTGCTTCGTGAATCTGGCCACAAAAATGCTGATGAATAAATATTAGCTCTGAACCTGTCAAGATGAATACCGTGGACCTTGGTTCCATGTGTGGTGAATACGGTGATCCTCAGTACATCTGTGCTGATGAGTAACATAGACCCTTGAACCTAATGTGTTGATGAGTTCTTTGTACCTCTGAATCTCTGTGTTGATGAGTTCTTTGTACCACTGAATCTCTGTGTTGATTTTTTTTCCCACATGTGACCCATTTGTGTGATGATTAGTATGGTCCTCTGAACATCATGTAATGATGAATAACTAGGTCCTCTGTCCCCCAGGTGTCGATGAATATCTATGATTACATCAACAGTTTGAACACAATATATAAATACCATGACTTAATAATACATTAACTTTTATATTTATTGTTGATTATACATTTTGACATGAAGTGCAGGACAATTCGAGTGTGGGGGGGGGGAATATATGACCTTCCTCGCTGGCGTCGACCTGGAGGCGTCGACCTGGAGGCGTCGACCTGGAGGCGTCGACCTGCAAGCGTCGACCTGGAGGCGTCGACCTGGAGGCGTCGACCTGGAGGCGTCGATCTGCAAGCGTCGACCTGGAGGCGTCGACCGGAGGCGTCGACTTGCAGGCGTCGACCCGGAGGCGTCGACCTGCAGGCGTCGACCCGGAGGCGTCGACCTGGAGGCGTCGACCTGGAGGCGTCGACCTACAGGCGTCGACCTGGAGGCGTCGACCTGGAGACGTCGACCTGGAGGCGTCGACCTACAGGCGTCGACCTGGAAACGTCGACCTGGAGGCGTCGACCTACAGGCGTCGACCTGGAGGCGTCGACCTGCAGGCGTCGACCTGGAGGCGTCGACCTACAGGCGTCGACCTGGAGACGTCGACCTGGAGGCGTCGACCTGGAGGCGTCGACCTGGAGGCGTCGACCTGCAGGCGTCGACCTGGAGGCGTCGACCTACAGGCGTCGACCTGGAAACGTCGACCTGGAGGCGTCGACCTACAGGCGTCGACCTGGAGGCGTCGACCTGGAGGCGTCGACCTACAAGCGTCGACCCGGAGGCGTCGACCTGGAGGCGTCGACCTACAAGCGTCGACCCGGAGGCGTCGACCTGGAGGCGTCGACCTACAGGCGTCGACCTGGAGGCGTCGACCTACAGGCGTCGACCTGGAGGCGTCGACCTACAGGCGTCGACCTGGAGGCGTCGACCTGGAGGCGTCGACCTACAGGCGTCGACCTACAAGCGTCGACCTGGAGGCGTCGACCTACAGGCGTCGACCTGGAGGCGTCGACCTGGAGGCGTCGACCTACAGGCGTCGACCCGGAGGCGTCGACCTACAGGCGTCGACCTGGAGGCGTCGACCTGGAGGCGTCGACCTGCAGGCGTCGACCTGGAGGCGTCGACTCGGAGGCGTCGACCTACAAGCGTCGACCTGGAGGCGTCGACCTACAGGCGTCGACCTGGAGACGTCGACCTACAGGCGTCGACCTGGAGACGTCGACCTGGAGGCGTCGACCTGGAGGCGTCGACCTGGAGGCGTCGACCTGGAGGCGTCGACCTGGAGGCGTCGACCTACAGGCGTCGACCTGGAGGCGTCGACCTACAGGCGTCGACCTGGAGGCGTCGACCTACAGGCGTCGACCTGGAGGCGTCGACCTGGAGGCGTCGACCTACAGGCGTCGACCTACAAGCGTCGACCTGGAGGCGTCGACCTACAGGCGTCGACCTGGAGGCGTCGACCTGGAGGCGTCGACCTACAGGCGTCGACCCGGAGGCGTCGACCTACAGGCGTCGACCTGGAGGCGTCGACCTGGAGGCGTCGACCTGCAGGCGTCGACCTGGAGGCGTCGACTCGGAGGCGTCGACCTACAGGCGTCGACCTGGAGACGTCGACCTACAGGCGTCGACCTGGAGACGTCGACCTCAGGCGTCGACCTGGAGGCGTTATGTCGCTGGTGTCCAGGTGTGTAGAGTAATGTCGCTGGTGTCCAGGTGTGTAGAGCTATGAGGCGTGTGTCCAGGTGTGTTGAGTTATGTCGCTGGTGCCCAGGTGTGTAGAGTTATGTCGCTGGTGCCCAGGTGTGTAGAGTTATGTCGCTTGTGTCCAGGTGTGTAGAGTTATGTCGCTTGTGCCCAGGTGTGTAGAGTTATATCACTGATGACCAGGTGTGTAGAGTTATATCACTGATGACCAGGTGTGTAGAGTTATATCGCTGATGACCAGGTGTGTAGAGTTATGTCACTGATGACCAGGTGTGTAGAGTTATGTCGCTGATGACCAGGTGTGTAGAGTTATGTCACTGATGACCAGGTGTGTAGAGTTATGTCGCTGATGTCCAGGTGTGTGAAATTTCACAGCCAGTTAACAGTCATCAAAATTATATATCAATAATCAAAATAAATCAAACTAAATCATAATCAACCAACCAGCGAACAAAATTAACCAACAATCAACCATCCAGTTATTAAACCGTCACCAAATGAATAATCAACCAATCAAAAATAGCCAATAAATCTTTCTTAAACTCTCTTGTTAATAAAAAAAACAATCTGGGATTTTCCACATTTTATTAAACATATATTGACTTGTATAATTCCTTTACAGTCACAGAATATTGAACACTTCCTCTAAATGGGTTGTTAAGGTGAGTAAACTCTCCAGGTAAATGCCTCTCAGTGTACAATGTAGACTGTACAATCAATTGCCTCTGATGGACACATGTATACTCGCCTGTAATGTATGACGGGGGAGGTGTACAATGATACGTGATAACGTTACAAAACTGTATCCTGCTGGAGAGTGCAGGAGGACGCGCCTACACATTACATAATATATACACAAGTTGGGAAGAGGTTACAGGAGGGAGTTCACACACACACACACACGTGGACATTCGCGGTACAAAATGGGTTTTGTAATCATAACATTTGAGGAGATATTGTGGTATTGTTCGTTTTGTAGTCTGAGATGTTCAAGGGAAGGTATATATGTATTATCAACAGTCTTGGTGAGTTGAAGAACGCAGGTTTGTGTGTGCACGCGCGCACACACACACACACAAACATTATATATACATGTATATTGGCTTCAGTTTTCAGTTGCATTTTGGCTTGGGTCCATTCAAGCTTGTTCGCATTTACACACACACACACACACACACACACACACACACACACACACACACACACACACACACACACACACACACACATATATATATATATATATATATATATATATATATATAAATATATATATATAATATATATATATATATATATATATATATATATATGCGCGAACAAGCCTGAATGGTCCTCAGGCATACATGCAACTGAACATGTATGTATGTATATATATATATATATATATATATATATATATATATATATATATATATATATATATATATGTCTAGTAGCCAGAACGCACTTCTCGGCCTACTATGCAAGGCCCGATTTACATAATAGGCCGAGTGATATTCGATATTTTCAATAAATTGTTTCCTATTGGTTTATTTTAAATATTATTATATTGTATTAAGAGCATAAATTATTGATTTAGTTATGTTAGTTTAGGTTAGGTTAGGTTAGGTTAAGATAGGTTAGGTTAGGTTAGGTTAGGTTAGGTAGGGTTGGTTAGATTCGGTCATATATATATACGTTAGTTTTAATACAAATTAAAAAAAATAGCTCATACATAAGGAAATGAATAGTTTTATCATTTCATGAGAAAAAAAATGAAAAATATTGAAATTCTGGAAAACTTGGCTTGTTAGGCAAATCGGGCCTTGCATAGTAGGTCAAGAACTGCGTTCTGGCTACTAGGTACAACATATGTATGTCGTACCTAGTAGCCAGAACGCACTTCTCAGCCTACTATGCAAGGCCCGATTTGCCTAATAAGCCAAGTTTTCATGAATTAATATATTTTCTCTAATTTTTTTCTTATGAAATGATAAAGCTACCCATTTAATTATGTATGAGGTAAATTTTTTTTATTGGAGTTAAAATTAACGTAGTTATATGACCGAACCTAACCAACCCTACCTAACCTAACCTAACCTATCTTTATAGGTTAGGTTAGGTTACGTAGCCGAAAAAGTTAGGTTAGGTTAGGTAGGTTAGGTAGTCGAAAAACAATTAATTCATGAAAACTTGGCTTATTCGGCAAATCGGGCCTTGCATAGTAGGCTGAGAAGTGCGTTCTGGCTACTAGGTATATATATATATATATATATATATATATATATATATATATATATATATATATATATAATATATATATATATATGTCGTACCTAGTAGCCAGAACGCACTTCTCAGCCTACTATGCAAGGCCCGATTTGCCTAATAAGCCAAGTTTTCATGAATTAATTGTTTTTCGACTACCTAACCTACCTAACCTAACCTAACCTAACTTTTTCGGCTACGTAACCTAACCTAACCTATAAAGATAGGTTAGGTTAGGTTAGGTAGGGTTGGTTAGGTTCGGTCATATAACTACGTTAATTTTAACTCCAATAAAAAAAATTTACCTCATACATAATTAAATTACGGAACGGCTTTCTGTCCAAATCTTATCAGTTACTCCTGTGAGTAGGCCTTGTCATCATGGTCTACCCTGTGATCTAGGGGCCGCCTCTGCCTCCTCTTGCACGAGCATGGTCGTCCCCACAAGAGCTCCCTCCTCTAGTGCCAATACCTCTTGCCTTCCTCTTATGCCATTGCTGCTTGTGGTAGGGCCAGTAGCCATTGGTGTGATGGCAGCGTTATGACAGCTGACACGGCAGTAAGACTGTGGTAGTGGTGAAGGAGGCGGGGAGGGAGGCCATCTGTCATCATCTGAGGCTGTGAGGGAGGAGCAGCGCCAGCACCAGCAGCGCCAGGCTCTGGTGGCTGCTGGGGGGGCGCCCGGTCGTGGTGCATCGCCCGCGGCTCCTCGTCTGGAAGGAACAAATGACGGTCGTAAATTATACATCTTAAAAAAGAATAATTCTGCAAGAACAATATGGGATCAAGAGGCCAACGCCAAGGTTTTTGAGGCTGGCGCTCAGTTGCTCTTTGTTCTCTATCTGTAAAAATAAGAATTAATGACATATTTCCTAAATTCTTGATTAATAGAGGTTATATGATGTGGACACGTCCGGCTGTCAGCATGTGACTGTGGCAGGCCGCAGGTCGAGGCGCGCACTCGTCCCTTCTGGCTCATATATAACACTGTAATGAAGAATAAAACTTTATGCTAATGAATTCTAGACCATAAATCGCGATAATGCACAAGACGGACAATGCATGAAGACCAGCGGACATTATTCATAGTTCATGCTCAAGACTCCTGCTGCTGGAGAGACGTTCTTGTGCACTCGCACGAGGTACTCGCCTAGTTGTGCTTGTGGGGATTGAGCTTCGGCTCTTTGGTCCCGCCTCTCAACTATCAATCAACAGGTGTACAGATTCCTGAGCCTATTGGGCTCTATCATATCTACACTTGAAACTGTGTATGGATTCAGCCTCCACCACATCACTTTTAAATGCATTCCATTTGTCAACCACTCTGACCTCTAAAAAAGTTCTTTCTAATATCTCTGTGGCTCATTTGGGCGCTCAGTTTCCACCTGTGTCCCCTTGTGCGTGTGCTTTTTGTGTTAAATAGCCTGTCTTCATCAACCCTAACAATACCCTTCAGAATCTTGAATGTGTAATCATGTCCCCCCTAACTCTTCTGTCTTCCAGCGAAGTGAGGTCTATTCCCGTAGTCTCTCCTCGTAGCTCATACCTCGCAGCTCGGGTACTAGTCTGGTGGCAAACCTTTGAAACTTTTTCCAGTTTAGTCTTATGCTTGACTAGNACAAGTTAAGACACTGGCCTGTAGTTCAGGCCTCTTGTCTGTCACCCTTTTTGTATATTGGTACTACATTAGCAGTCTTCCATATTTCTGGTAGGTCCCCCGTTTCCAGTGACTTACTATACACTATGGAGAGTGGTAAGCAAAGTGCTCCTGCACACTCTTTCAATACCCATGGCGAGATTCCATCCGGCCCACAGCTTTTCTCACATCCAGCTCCAATAGGTGCTTTTGACCTCATCTCTTGTAATTTCGAACCTATCCAAGGTCACCTGGTTTGCTGCCACCTCTCCCAGCGCCGTGATATCTCCCTGTTCTATTGTAAAAACCTCCTGGAACCTTTTGTTGAGTTCTTCACACACCTCTTTGTCATTCTCTGTGTACCTGTCCTCGCCCACCCTAGTTTAATCACCTGTTCCTTCACTGTTGTCTTCCTCCTGATGTGACTGTGTAGTAGCTTTGGTTCAGTCTTGGCTTTGTTAGCTATATCATTTTTATACCTTTTCTCAGCTGCTCTTCTCACACTGACATACTCGTTCCTGGTTCTCTGGTATCTCTCTCTACTTTCTGGTGTTCTGTTATTACGGAAGTTCCTCCATGCCCTTTTGTTCAGCTCCTTTGCTTTCATACATTCCCTATTAAACCACGGATTCTTCCTTTGCTTCTCTGTTTTTTCCTGTTGGGCTGGGACAAACCTGCTTACAGCCTCCTGACATTTTTGGTGACATAGTCCTCATGTCTTGTACGGACTTGGTTCCGAGTTCTGTGTCCCAATGTATATCCCATAGGAATTTATTCATCTCCTCATAGTTTCCCTTTCGGTACGCCAGCCCTTTGGTTCCCAGTTCTTTTTTGGGGTGATAATTCCTAGCTCAACCAGGTACTCAAAGCTCAATACACTATGATCACTCATTCCCAGGGGCTTCCAACTTAACTTCCCTTATATCCGACTCATTTAGGGTAAATATCAGATCAAGCAAGGCTGGTTCATCCCCTCCTCTCATTCTTGTCGGTCCCTTGACGTGTTGACTTAGAAGTTTCTTGTTACCACATCCAGCAGCTTAGCTCTCCATGTGTCTGGGCCTCCATGTGGGTCTCTGTTCCCCAATCTATCTCCCATGGTTGAAGTCTCCCATGATTAGAGTCTGGATCCGTTCCTGCTAGCCACAGAAGCTACTCTCTCTATTATATTGATGGTGGCCATGTTGTTTCTATCATATTCCTGTCTGGATCTTCTGTCATTCTGTGGGAGCTCTCCATGTTCTGGCCTCCTTGTGGTGTCTCTGTCCCCCAATCTATCTTCCCTGGTTGAAGTCTCCCATGATTAGAAGTCTGGATCCGTTCCTGCTAGCCACAGAAGCTGCTCTCTCTATTATTGATGGTGGCCATGTTGTTTCTATCATATTCCTGTCTGGGTCTTCTGTCATTCGGTGGGGGGTTATATATGACTACTATTATAATTTTCTGTCCTCCAGTTGCAATGGTGCCTGATATGTAGTCACTGAAACCTTCACAGTTCGAATTACCATCTCTTCGAAACTCCAACTTCTCTTAGTAGCAAAGCCACACCACCTCCTCCTCTCCCTTCTCTCTCTTCCTCACTACATAGTAGCCCTGTGGAAACACTGCATTTGTTATGATTTTCGTTAGCTTTGTTTCTGAGTGCTTTATGTCTGGGTTTTCTTCTAGTGCCCATTCTCCAAGTTCACTAGTTTTATTTGTAATCCCATCTATGTTAGTGTACATCGCCTTGAAGCTCACTTTTCTCTGTTCATTACATATCCCTTTCTTGCGAGTATTCTACTGGTGTGGGAAGCTGTTCCGTGGGTGAGAGGATCTGTGAGATGGTTTGCAGGGTCGCAGAGGTTTTGGGGTGGGGGGTGGGGGTTTAGGGGAAGGGGGACAGGTAGGGTGTGGGTTAAGGAGATAGGGGGGACATGGAGGATACGGGGTGAGGGGGGGAGGAGGAATAGGGAGGGTATGGGATGAAGGGGGAGGGGGGACTGGGGGGGAAAGGTTGGAGGGGGGACATGATGGGAATGGGGATGGGGTGTCGGGGTCAGAATGGGGTTGGGGGGGAGAGGGAGGGTTGGGTGGTGGCAGGTAGGGTGAGGGGAAGGAAGGGTTTCTATGCAGAGGGGGTTGGTGGTGTTGCCCCCCCCCTCTGGTGTTGCTGGGATGCTGGTTTTGGGTTCCCCTCTTGTCCCTGGGACTGTTGTGTTGGGGGCTGTGATTTCCTGGTTTGCTCTCTCTCCCTGCGCTTCCTCCTTGCCTCTGCTGCCCTGGCTCTCTCCTCCTTCGTCCTGTCCCTCTGCAGGAATACTTGTTTGTATCCCTCCACATGTTGGAGACGACTCTTCCTTTCTAGAACATCCTCCTTCGTGGTTTCGTTTGCAAACACCACCTTTACAAGTCGGTTTCTGTCCCTGTTGTACCAGCCCAACCTGAAAACCTTCTCAATGTTGTGTGCAGCCTCTTCCATCTGTAACCCCTTCAGTAGCCCATGTACTGCCTCTCTATCCTTGCCATTCCATTCTTGCCTGTTGGATCCTTCCTGTTCTTTGATGCCTACAAGTACCACTGATCTTTTTCTCTCCAGCGTGTGTGGAGAGAAAAGTGATGTGGTGGAGGCCACATACACATCACTTGTGTGTGTGTGTGTGTGTGTGTGTGTGTGTGTGTGTGTGTGTGTGTGTGTGTGTGTGTGTGTGTGTGTATGTGGTGTGTGAGTGTTAAACAAAAGTCAGTTGATTGACAGTTGAGAGGCGGGACCAAAGAGCCAGAGCTCAACCCTCGCAAGCACAACTAGGTGAGTACACAGACACACACACACACACACACCACACACACACACACACACACACACACACACACACACACACACACACACACACATAGATCGTATAGAATCGTTTCTCTCAATGTTTGCCGATGATGCAAAAATTATGAGGAGGATTGAAACGGAGGACGATAGTAGGAGGCTACAGGATGACCTAGACAGACTGAGTGAATGGTCCAACAAATGGCTGTTGAAGTTCAACCCGAGTAAATGCAAAGTAATGAAACTAGGCAGTGGAAATAGGAGGCCAGACACAGGATACAGAATAGGAGGTGAAGTACTTAATGAAACGAACAGAGAGAAAGATCTAGGAGTTGATATCACACCAAACCTGTCTCCTGAAGCCCACATAAAAAGAATAACGTCTGCGGCATATGCGAGGCTGGCTAACATCAGAACAGCGTTCAGGAACCTGTGTAAGGAAACATTCAGAATCTTGTACACAACATATGTAAGACCAATCCTAGAGTATGCGGCCCCAGCATGGAACCCGTACCTTATCAAGCACAAGATGAAGCTGGAAAAAGTCCAAAGGTATGCCATTAGACTAGTCCCAGAACTAAGAGGCATGAGTTACGAGGAAAGGCTGCGGGAAATGCACCTTACGACACTGGAAGACAGAAGAGTAAGGGGAGACATGATCACAACCTACAAAATCCTCAGAGGAATCGACCGGGTAAACAAGGATAAACTATTCAACACTGGTGGGACGCGAACAAGGGGACACAGGTGGAAACTGAGTACCCACATGAGCCACAGAGACGTTAGAAGGAACTTTTTCAGTGTCAGAGTAGTTAACGAATGGAATGCACTAGGCAGTGATGTGGTGGAGGCTGACTCCATACACAGTTTCAAGTGTAGATATGATAGAGCCCCAGTAGGCTCAGGAATCTGTACACCAGTTGATTGACAGTTGAGAGGCGGGACCAATGAGACAAAGCTCAACCCCCGCAAGGACAAATAGGTGAGTACAAATAGGTGAGTACACACAGACCACTAAGGTAACCAACACAGCGGTGCCAGCTCCAGGCACAGTGGCAACACCCTCCGCTGGCAGCGGTGCCAGCCCCAGGCACAGTGGCAACACCCTCCGCTGGCAGCGGTGCCAGCCCCAGGCACAGTGGCAACACCCTCCGCTGGCAGCGGTGCCAGCCCCAGGCACAGTGGCAACACCCTCCGCTGGCAGCGGTGCCAGCCCCAGGCACAGTGGCAACACCCTCCGCTGGCAGCGGTGCCAGCCCCAGGCACAGTGGCAACACCCTCCGCTGGCAGCGGTGCCAGCCCCAGGCACAGTGGCAACACCCTCCGCTGGCAGCGGTGCCAGCCCCAGGCACAGTGGCAACACCCTCCGCTGGCAGCGGTGCCAGCCCCAGGCACAGTGGCAACACCCTCCGCTGGCAGCGGGTCCTGTCTCCAGAATCAACCTGGTGGAGGAATTTTATTGATGGAAGCAATAAAACGCAAGCTTTGAATGTTTCAATTGTTGCGTGCAGTATATAGCAGGAGAACCTCTCACAGTCGTGTTTCCTCAGAGAATATATCGGGTTTCGGTTAAGATCTGAGGTTTCCTTAACAACAGGATTATTTAGACTAATCTCCTTACACCTAAACAATGGGGGTTGGCGTTTTGATTACTTTGGTGTCAAGAAATAATTTCTGTTCGCTTGAAGAAGACGTAGATTCAGCGGGTGAAGCTAACTGGCTCAGGCAGACGACGAGTCACAATAACGAGGCTGAAGAAATGATGACCAAACCACAACTCAGAAGATGAACAGCGACGACGTTTGGGACCATTATCGAGGGTCATACAAGGCACCACACGACTCTATAATGGTCCACGACGGACCGAAACATCGTCGCTTCCCCAATGTCTAACTGGCTAACGAGTGATCGTTAAGGACCTCGGGCCAGATTCACATAGCAGTTACGCAAGAACTTACGAACGTGTACATCTTTCCTCAATATTTGACGGCTTTGGTTACATTTATTAAACAGTTTAGAAGCATGAAAACTTCCCAAATCAACTGTTGTCATTGTTATAAACAGCCTCCTGGTGCTTCGGAGTTCCAAGTGTTAATTAGAGCATTCGCACCACAACATCTATACGACATGGCCGGAAAATTGTCATTTTCCTCTGGGCTTCATTAGTAGTCACGGAGAGTCGAAAATTCTAATCTGGCAGCAGGATGCTGCTTCTGGAAACTTTCCTTATTAGGACTACTCGATATCTCGGTTGATAGAGCTTCGGCCACATGAGGTCCAGGGTTCGAGTCTCCTAGTGCCCAGGTGAATGGAATGGCTGGAAAGTTTGTGTCCTCGAGCACAAGGCTTATTGTGTACCAGACAGTCACGGTAACCGCAGGAGGGTGGTGTTAGAGCGTGGCACAGACAGTCACGGTAACCGCAGGAGGGTGGTGTTAGAGCGTGGCACAGACAGTCAAGGTAACCGCAGGAGGGTGGTGTTAGAGCGTGGCACAGACAGTCAAGGTAACCGCAGGAGGGTGGTGTTAGAGCGTGGCACAGACAGTCACGGTAACCGCAGGAGGGTGGTGTTAGAGCGTGGCACAGACAGTCACGGTAACCGCAGGAGGGTGGTGTTAGAGCGTGGCACAGACAGTCACGGTAACCGCAGGAGGGTGGTGTTAGAGCGTGGCACAGTCACGGTAACCGCAGGAGGGTGGTGTTAGAGCGTGGCACAGTCACGGTAACCGCAGGAGGGTGGTGTTAGAGCATGGCACAGTCACGGTAACCGCAGGAGGGTGGTGTTAGAGCGTGGCACAGTCACGGTAACCGCAGGAGGGTGGTGTTAGAGCGTGGCACAGTCACGGTAACCGCAGGAGGGTGGTGTTAGAGCATGGCACAGTCACGGTAACCGCAGGAGGGTGGTGTTAGAGCATGGCACAGTCACGGTAACCGCAGGAGGGTGGTGTTAGAGCATGGCACAGTCACGGTAACCGCAGGAGGGTGGTGTTAGAGCATGGCACCGCTCACAACAACAACACGAACTGAAGCTCAGTCTACTACTGTTACTTGTGATTTCAGAGGGGGGCACGTGTGGTGGGGGGCACGTGTGGTGGGGGGCACGTGTGGTGGGGGGCACGTGTGGTGGGGGGCACGTGTGGTGGGGGCACGTGTGGTGGGGGGCACGTGTGGTGGGGGCACGTGTGGTGGGGGCACGTGTGGTGGGGGGCACGTGTGGGGGGGCACGTGTGGTGGGGGGCACGTGTGGTGGGGGGCACGTGTGGTGGGGGCACGTGTGGTGGGGGCACGTGTGGTGGGGGGCGTGTGGTGGGGGGGCACGTGTGGTGGGGGGCACGTGTGGTGGAGGCCCGTGTGGTGGAGGGCACGTGTGGTGGGGGCATGTGTGGTGGAGGGCCCGTGTGGTGGAGGGCACGTGTGGTGGGGGCACGTGTGGTGGGGGGGCTCGTGTGGTGGGGGGGGCACGTGTGTGGGGGGCACGTGTGGTGGGGGCACGTGTGGTGGGGGCACGTGTGGTGGGGGCACATGTGGTGAAGGGCACGTGTGGTGGGGCACGTGTGGTGGGGGGCACGTGTGGTGGGGGGCACGTGTGGTGGGGGGCACGTGTGGTGGGGGGCACGTGTGGTGGGGGCACGTGTGGTGGGGGGCACGTGTGGGGGGGGCACGTGTGGTGGGGGGCACGTGTGGTGGGGGGCACGTGTGGTGGGGGCACGTGTGGTGGGGGGCACGTGTGGTGGGGGGCACGTGTGGTGGGGCACGTGTGGTGGGGGCACGTGTGGTTGGGGGCACGTGTGGTGGGGGGCACGTGTGGTGGGGGGCACGTGTGGTGGGGGCACGTGTGGTTGGGGGCACGTGTGGTGGGGGCACGTGTGGTGGGGGGCACGTGTGGTGGGGGGCACGTGTGGTGGGGGGGCACGTGTGGTGGGGGGCACGTGTGGTGGGGGCACGTGTGGGGGGGCACGTGTGGTGGGGGCACGTGTGGTGGGGGGCACGTGTGGTGGGGGGCACGTGTGGTGGGGGGCACGTGTGGTGGGGGGCACGTGTGGTGGGGGCACGTGTGGTGGGGGCACGTGTGGTGGGGGGGCACGTGTGGTGGGGGCACGTGTGGTGGGGGGCACATGTGGTGGGGGCACGTGTGGTGGGGGCACGTGTGGTGTGGGGGCACGTGTGGTGGGGGCACGTGTGGTGGGGGGCACGTGTGGTGGGGGGCACGTGTGGTGGGGGGCACGTGTGGTGGGGGCACGTGTGGTGGGGGCACGTGTGGTGGGGGGCACGTGTGGTGGGGGGCACGTGTGGTGGGGGCACGTGTGGTGGGGGGCACGTGTGGTGGGGGCACGTGTGGTGGGGTACGTGTGGTGGGGGCACGTGTGGTGGGGGGCACGTGTGGTGGGGGGCACGTGTGGTGGGGGGGCACGTGTGGTGGGGGGCACGTGTGGTGGGGGGCACGTGTGGTGGGGGGCACGTGTGGTGGGGGGCACGTGTGGTGGGGGCACGTGTGGTGGGGGTACGTGTGGTGGGGGCACGTGTGTTGGGGGCACGTGTGGTGGGGGCACGTGTGGTGGGGGGGCACGTGTGGTGGGGGGCACGTGTGGTGGGGGCACGTGTGGTGGAGGGCACGTGTGGTGGGGGGCACGTGTGGTGAAGGGCACGTGTGGTGGGGGGCACGTGTGGTGAAGGGCACGTGTGGTGGGGGGCACGTGTGGCGGGGGGCACGTGTGGTGGGGACACGTGTGGTGGGGGCACGTGTGGTGGAGGGCACGTGTGGTGGAGGGCACGTGTGGTGGGGGGCAGTGTGGTGGGGGGCACGTGTGGTGGGGCACGTGTGGTGGGGGCACGTGTGGTGGGGGCACGTGTGGTGGGGGCACGTGTGGGTGGGGGCACATGTGGTGGAGGGCACGTGTGGTGGGGGGCACGTGTGGCGATGCCGTAAAACTGGAACTCACGGAAATATTTGTGTGTTCACTCACAGTTCTTCAGGGGTGGAGAACTGGCAGATTGTGAGCTAGTTCTTCAGGTGGTGGAGGAGTGAGCTGTTGGTAGCACACAGCGACAGGTCGTGTCGCCGGCTGGTATTCGCTGGTAATTTGCACTCGTGTAACTCAATGAGTGAGACAAACGGGTCGTCCGACACTCATTATCGCATCCTCTCCGTGTCTGATCGGGCGTATAATCGGCCCTTCCCCACCTGCGTTACATATGAGATGTGGGTCTTGCTCTTGCCTTTGAAAGCTACGTAGCTAGCGGAGGTAGGTGCATGTAAAGCAGCGGTTAGCGAGCAAAGGTAGGTGCTGAAGCACGTAGCTAGCAGGTAAGTGATGAAGCACGTAGCTAGCAAGGTAAGTGCTGAAGCACGTAGCTAGCAGAGGTAGGTGCTGAAGCACGTAGCTAGCGAGGTAGGTGCTGAAGCACGTAGCTAGCAGAGGTAGGTGCTGAAGCACGTAGCTAGCAGAGGTAGGTGCTGAAGCACGTAGCTAGCAAGGTAAGTGCTGAAGCACGTAGCTAGCAAGGTAAGTGCTGAAGCACGTAGCTAGCAAGGTAAGTGCTGAAGCACGTAGCTAGCAAGGTAAGTGCTGAAGCACGTAGCTAGCAAGGTAAGTGCTGAAGCACGTAGCTGGCGAGGTAAGTGCAGCCATGATTCTCTTCAGGTGAACACT
>WNGS01054871.1:0-13737 GCA_020271785.1 Procambarus virginalis
ATACCCTATGGACATAATGGAGAATATACCCTACTGGACATAATGGAGAATATACCCTACAGGACATAATGGAGAATATAGCCTACTGGACATAATGGAGAATATAGCCTACTGGACATAATGGAGAATATACCCTACTGGACATAATGGAGAATATAGCCTACTGGACATAATGGAGAATATACCCTACTGGACATAATGGAGAATATACCCTACTGGACATAATGGAGAATATAGCCTACTGGCCATAATGGAGAATATACCCTACTGGACATAATGGAGAATATAGCCTACAGGACATAATGGAGAATATAGCCTACTGGACATAATTGAGAATATAGCCTACTGGACATAATGGAGAATATACCCTACTGGACATAATGGAGAATATAGCCTACTGGACATAATGGAGAATATACCCTACTGGAATAATGGAGAATATACCCTACTGGACATAATGGAGAATATAACCTACTGGACATAATGGAGAATATACCCTACTGGACATAATGGAGAATATACCCTACTGGACATAATGGAGAATATAGCCTACTGGACATAATGGAGAATATACCCTACTGGACATAATGGAGAATATACCCTACTGGACATAATGGAGAATACCCTACTGGACATAATGGAGAATATACCCTACTGGACATAATGGAGAATATAGCCTACTGGACATAATGGAGAATATACCCTACTGGACATAATGGAGAATATACCCTACTGGACATAATGGAGAATATAGCCTACTGGACATAATGGAGAATATACCCTACTGGACATAATGGAGAATATAGCCTACAGGACATAATGGAGAATATAGCCTACTGGACATAATGGAGAATATAGCCTACTGGACATAATGGAGAATATACCTACTGGACATAATGGAGAATATAGCCTACTGGACATAATGGAGAATATACCCTACTGGACATAATGGAGAATATAGCCTACTGGACATAATGGAGAATATACCTACTGGACATAATGGAGAATATAGCCTACTGGACATAATGGAGAATATAGCCTACAGGACATAATGGAGAATATAGCCTACTGGACATAATGGAGAATATAGCCTACTGGACATAATGGAGAATATAGCCTACTGGACATAATGGAGAATATAGCCTACTGGACACAATGGAGAATATACCCGACTGGACATAATGGAGAATATAGCCTACTGGACATAATGGAGAATATAGCCTACAGGACATAATGGAGAATATAGCCTACTGGACATAATGGAGAATATAGCCTACTGGACATAATGGAGAATATAGCCTACTGGACATAATGGAGAACATAGCCTACAGGACATAATGGAAACATAGCCTACTGGACATAATGGAGAATATAGCCTACTGGACATAATGGAGAATATAGCCTACTGGACATAATGGAGAATATAGCCTACTGGACATAATGGAGAATATAGCCCGAAGGAGATGATGAAGATTATAGCCCACAGGATGTGCTGGAGAATATAGCCCCACAGCATATAATGGAGAATATGGGTGAAGGTATAACGTTAATCACTAAAGGCACCAATATAAGCTATATTGAGCAGGCGCAAAAGTATTAGGCAATTCAATCAGTAAACAAGTACAGTAAAACTATCCACATATATAATAAATTAAATCATAAGAGAAGGAAAACTTATTTAACATAATATACTGACTCTGATTTCTGCTTACAAAATTAACTTAAGGTAAACTCCATTTTCACAGGAAGTAGCCTAGTGATAACAGTCTCCATCACAACACAGAGGATGCAGACGAGGAGTCACAAAAACGTGGCTGAAATATGGGAAACATATTTCACAATCGACTTGAGAATGCTCCATTACGGACCGAAACGTCGTCGTCCCTTCACTTTCTAGAGTGTGGTTTGGTCAAAATACAGAGGATATCAGCACCCATCACTAGGATGAACGTGACGTGTGTGTGTGTCTTCAAGAATAGTGAATACCGTGTATCCTGTCCCTTGCTCTCGTTAAACTCTACACATCCAAGAACCACAATCAAGGACAATCGTGGGGAATTTCCCAGCAGGTAATTATAATATTTATATAAATTAATGAAATTTAAATTGACTTGATATTAGTTAGAGGACTGTAGTTATGAAATGGACCGTATGGAAATTAATTCCTCTACTGGGTGTTATCCACTTCACACAATTTGGGGGGAGGGTTATATACATAGCTTATATCCCAACCCAATGGAAATAATGATAAACTACTAAATTATTATCTGGGGTTAATTTGCTATTAAATATTAGTATACAAATAGCTGCAGTTTAGCTGTCAGAGATGAGCAGTAGATTCTCCAGTCATATAACCGTCCTGAGCTAATGAGCCACAGAGAGTATCCTCAAATGTTGTGGGAGCCCAGACACAATTGGGTAGGAGAGAATTCGTGGCTTCTATGTTCACTTCCTGAGGGATTCGCTCACTGGCCACCAGAGGGCCAGGACGTGATCATTTGCCTTGCCAGTTGTCGCCTGGTGCTGAGTAGAGGCGGAGGTGGATTGTGGTGTGGTGCGCCCGCTGGCCGGAGGGCCCAGCTGGTGGTATGGTGGTTGGTGGTGTGTCCCGCGTCAGGCGGGTGGACACGGTGTGTCTTGACTTCTCAGGAGAGGTGGATTGGACGCTTGTGGAGGTTACCATCGTCGATGTGCTCAACGTGGACGTCCGGGATTTGATCGGGCTGGAAAAGCTTTCCCCTACGCGGGTGGCGATGGCCTTCTGCGAGAGCTCAAAGTACAAGGAGTTTGTGGCACGTTGGGCCGGCCACTCAGTTCCAGTCTCCGACACGGCTGTGTCTGTGGCCGTTTCGGACCCCTGGGGGGCTGTGCAATATGTCAGTGTGCATGGTGTACCGGTGACGTTTTCTGAGGTCGAGCTGCGGTCTGTGTTTGGAAAGTTTGGGGTTGTGCTGTTTCACCGCTTCAACCATTTGCGTACGGGCCGGCTGAGCGGGCTGCGTACGGGCACTCGTACGCTTGGTATGAAGATTACATCCCCTGTTCCATCTCGTCTGCTGTATCGTGGGCTCTCGCTCCGAGTATTTTACCAGGGCCAGGCTCGCACTTGTTACCGGTGTGGAGCTGAGGGCCATGAGGCGGCTGGCTGTGATGCTCCTCGAGCTGAGGCTCCCTCCGTTTTCTTGGAGGGTGACTTTTACCCTTTAGAAACGCGGAGGGCTTCCTCGTCGCCTTCTCGCTCTGGCGGGGTGACTGGGGTGGTGCCTGCAGCTGGTTCGGCGAGTGCCCCCTCCGCGCCTGCTGGGTCGGAACATGGTACGGATACTTCACCGGTGTGCTCTGTGGATACAGGTGTTCCTGCCTCAAAGGTTCTTCGTTCGGTGGTGGCGGAGGTGCATCAGCGGCCGGAGGCTTCTGTGCGGTCCCCAGCTGCTGCTGATGGTGTGATACCTGCTTCCCCTGCTGGAGATTGTCTGCTGCCCGGTGGTGCTGGGGTCGTGGTGAGCGTCTTCCCATCCCTGCCCTCTGTCTCTGCATCGCCTCCCACGTCATCTGCGCCGGTCGCCTCGCCCCTTGGTTCGTCTTCAGCTGCGCCTGCCTTGGCGTCTGTGGTGGGTGCCCCCTGTGAGCTGGTGTGTGCTCTCCCGCTTCCTGAGCCTGTTCCTTCTGCTCCGGTCTCCGGGCGTGGTGGTAGGATGTTGCCCCATGCCGTGGAGGTTGCTGTTTTGTGTGACCGTGCTGCCTCGGCTTTGGGCCCGCCCGCGTCGGGTGCTTCTGGGGCGCCCCTTGCTGGGGGTCGTTGTACCGACGATCAGCAGCCTCATGTGAAGCGCCGTCGTTCGGCTCAGGATACGTCACCTCGTCGGGTATGGATGGAGGGCGGTGTTGCGATGGAGGATGCAGGCGAAGACGTCGAGGTGGTTTCTTCTGAGGTGCCTCCAGTGTCGGCAGCTGTGCCTCCTGCTGGTGGCGCCCCTGGGTGGGTAGCTCATCGCGGTAACCGGGACCTGGTGGTCGTGTTGTCTAAGGATGGCTGTCGGGGGGCTTCGGCCCGCGTTCCGGTTGGCGGAGGCTCCGTGGCTCCGGCAGAGGGCTCCTCCGTGAGGGAGGGTACGGCGACGGGTGGGGTTCGCTGTGATCGTCCTGGGGTCCAGGATGATGTGCGGCCAGCGGGTCGCGACAGGTTGGGGGTGTCCTGAGGTTGTCCCGATGGCGCCCTCCGTTGTGTGTGCGTCCTTGAATGTTCGGGGTTTGAATGCTCTTGGGGTCCAGTTGGGCCTGTTGGATGTTCTACAGGAGCAACGTGTGGATGTGGCTCTCATACAGGAGCATAATGTGCGTGATGTTTCTGTGTTGCAGTGTCTGAGCGTGCATTATCATGTAGTGCTCAACCCGCCGAGGACGCCTTTCGGGGGGACCCTTATGTTGTTTTCTCGGAGGGCCTCCTTCTCCGTGCTTCACACGGAATTGGACGAGGATGGGCGGGTGTTGTTTGTGCGGGTGAAGTTTTTGGGGGTCGTCATTCCGTTCTTGACGGTGTACGCCCCCTCGGGTGCGGCGCGTCGTCGGGAGAGGGAGGAGTTCTTTCGGGTGGGGCTTCTTCCTTTTTTCCGTCATGATACGCAGGGCATGATTTTTGGAGGTGACTTCAATTGTGTGACGAGTGCACGGGATTGTTGTGGCGCTCGTCCGCAGAATGTCTCGGGTGCGTTGCTGGAGGTGGTGCGGTCCTGCGGTTTCCAGGACGCTGCTGTGCTCTTTGGTGGAGGGCTGTCGTTTACGTTTGCTGCGCGTGGGGTGCGTTCGCGGATTGATAGGGTGTACGTCAATGGTGGGGAATGGACGGTGTATGATTTTCGAACAGTTCCGGTTGCGTTCTCCAACCACAGTTTGGTAGTGGTCCGGGTTGGGGTGCCCAGTCAGGTGCGAGTTGGTGCGGGGTGGTGGAAGCTCAATTGTGGGTTGTTGCATTGTCCGCGTGTTTGTCGTCAGTTTCGATGTTGGTGGGTCGGGATTCGTGCCCGGCGATGTGCGTTTCCATCTATCTTGGAGTGGTGGGAATGGTGTAAGGTGCAGTGTCGCTTATTTTTTCGTGTGGTTGCTAAACGCGAGGCTGCTGGGCGTTTTGGGTTGCTGCGGTTCTTGCAGGCGCGGTTATCGCGGTTGTATGTGAGGTACGACGCTGGCGTTGATTGTTTTGATGAGATTGTGGCCTGCAAGGCGCGTATATGTGAGTTGCGGGGTGAGTGGGCGGAGGGTGTGCGTGTGAGGGCTCGGGTCAGTGAGCGGGTGGACGGGGAACGGATCTCCCCGTTTCTTTTACGTCAAGTACGGGCCGCGCGGGACTCTGTTCTTTTTACGGCCCTGCAGCGGCCGGATGGGACCGTTGTTTCGGACACTGGTGGCGTGTTGCACTATGTTCGGCAGGAGTTGGCTGCGCTATATGCGGAGGTGGATGGGGACGCCGCGCTTGCGGAGGGTTTCTTGGGTCGATGCGTGCCTGGTTTGTCGGTTGTGGAGTGTGCTGGTCTGGTGAAAGAGGTTTCCTTGGCGGAGCTGTTTGAGGTGGTGCGGTCGTTTAGGTCTGGGAAGGTGCCGGGTTCGGATGGTCTTCCTGTTGAGTTCTATGTCGCCTTTTGGGATGTGTTGGGGGAGGTTCTGCTGGAGGTGGTCCGGTCTTGTCTTCGGGAGTGTGTTCTGCCTATGTCTCAGAACGTTGGGATTGTGCGGCTTCTCCCGAAGCCGGGCGATTTACGGTTCTTCTCTAACTGGCGGCCCATTACTTTGTTGAATGTAGACTACAAGATCCTGTCTAAGGTATTAGCTGGTCGATGTCGCAGTGTTGTGGCGTCTGTTCTCTCTGTGGAGCAGTTTTGTGGTGTTCCAGGTCGTTCTCTGTTGCAATGCAATGCATTGTTTCGGGATGTGCTCTTGTACGTGTCCGACTCTTGCTTGTCGGCGGCGATGCTTTGTCTGGATTGGTCGAAAGCTTTCGACCGGGTGTCGCTCGATTTTGTATTTCGGGTGTTGGGGAGGCTGGGTTTTCCGCCCTTGTTTGTTCGTTGGGTGCGCATGTTGTACGCTCGATGTTGTAGTCGGGTCTGTGTGAATGGGTTTTTGAGTGATTCTTTCCCTGTGCGTCGCTCGGTGCGGCAGGGTTGTCCGCTTTCGATGCTCCTATATATCGTCTTTCAGGAGCCTTTTTTTCGGGCGATCAAGGACTGTCCGTTGATCGTCCCCCCTCGTTTGCCGTCGGGTCTTCGGTTGCCAATCTGCGGCTATGCGGATGATACCGTCCTGTTTGTGGCCTCAGAGGGGTCGGTTGGGGCGGTCCAGGCTGTGGTTGAGAGGTTTGAGTTGGCCACTGGGGCCCGGGTGAACCGTGAGAAATCCGGTCTTCTGGGTCTTGGTAGGTGGTCCTCTCGCCGTGAGTGGGTGGGGTCGTGGTTTCCAGTTGTCGCTTCTATGCGGGTGTTAGGGCTTACCTGGTTCGCTTCCTATGAGCGATCTTTAGCTTGCAATTGGGATTTGGTTTCCCGTAGTGTTGGTGTTGCGATTGGGTTGTTGGCTGTGCGCCCGTTGACGATTTATCAGCGGGCGCTGCTTGTAAATTGCAAAGTTTTGTCCCGGGTTTGGTTCGTGGCTCGGTGCTTTCCCATGGATCGTAGGCTACCTTTCGGGTTTGAACGCCAGGTGTATCGTTATGTGTGGTGTGGTCGTTACCACCCGGTTCGTCGGTCGACATTGGTTTTGGCTGTGCGAGAGGGTGGCGTGGACATTCCTGATGTGTTCACTAGGGCTCGGGCGCTGTTCTGGGTCTCGCTGTGTCAGGGGTTCGAGTTGGGTGGGGGGCTCAATGTTTTGAGTATTTATTATTGCTCTGTTTGGTTTAGCTATTTGGTAGATTTTGGTGTTTGTCGAGAGGCGGCGGTCTGTACCCCCCCTGTTTACTCTTGGGCGGTGGCGATTCTTCGGGAGGTTTGCCGCTGTCCGGGTTTCCTATCCTTGTCAGTCAAGGGTGTATAGGGTGTTATTTCGTCGTGTTCCGCTGCGGGTGGAGGCTTTGTTCCCGTGTTGGGATTGGGGGGATGTGTGGGCAGCGCTGGGGGCTCGGTTTCTGGCCCCGCAGCAGAGGGAATTATTGTTTTGGCTCTTGCATTTGTCGTTGGTGAAGAATGCCAGGTTGTGCATGCTGGGTTTGCGTGCCTCTGAGGAGTGTGTGCACTGTGGTCTCCCTGAGACACAGATGCATGTTTTCTTTTTTTGCGCGCGGCTGCGAGGTTTGCTCGATTGGTTTCGGGATGTATTAGTTGGGGTTTGTGGGCCTGGGTGTCGAGGTGGCCTTATGAGGTTTTTGTTTTTGTCTTTTCCGCAGAAGTCGCACAGGGTTCGCAATACGCTCTGTCTTCTTGTTGCTGACTTTGTGTATTGTGTGTGGGTGGGTCGGAGGGAGGGTTATGGGGTTGCTCGGCTTTTCGGGTTTTTGAGGGGCCGTTTGCGGTTCACATGGTGGTGGGTGCAGCGTGCTTTTCCGAGCGAGTTTCGTGGTTGGTTTACGGATGAGTATGTGTGTGGGGTTGCTTTTGGGTGAGTGGTATGGGGTGGGTCTTCTCTGTTTTCGTCCTGCAGTCCTGGCCCTCTGGTGGGCCTCCTCGGGAGGGTTGAGCTGGGTGTATGAGTGATTGCTCCTGTGGTTGTATGTTTGCTTCGGTGTGTGGGGTTGTGTGTGTAGGGATGTGTGTGTAGGGATGTGTGGGTGTGGATGTGCTTTATTTTCATGGCTCCTGCGTGAGCCTTCGCTTATGCCGTGTGGATTGGTGCAGACGCTTTCGTACTAATTGTGTTGGTGCATTTGATGTTATTGCGGGGAGTGGTGATAGTTTGAGGTGTGTGTACCTCGATGTTTTTATGTTACTTATAGTGATCATGCTTTGTGTTCATTATGTGCTTGTGTACATTTTGTGTGTGTGTGAGTGTCTGATTTATCCTGTGTACGTATTTCCATGTCCGGCTACATCCGTTTGTTGTATGCCCGTTCTTATGTTTCATTTATGTTTATGTATTGTGTTTTATGTTTCATTTTGTATATGGACTTCTGTACATGGGGTTTATGAGGTCTTGTAATGTATTGATGTCTTTTGTACATGTGTTAATTGTTATGTTCTTGTTGTAAATGTTCTTATGTTCTTGTCTTATGTCCTGATGTAATCCTTTGTATGTTTCTTTTATAAAAATAAAAAAAAATAAAAAAAAATGTCATTGTTACAAACACGGAAATTTGAGCAAAGGTATAGGCGACGCTTCCTATTTCTGAAGTCATCAGAGGGAGGATTCCTTGCTTAATGAAGAAGATCGACATTGAAGCAATCATCACCTGTACTGAAACGCCCCAAAGGCAGAGCTTCAGGCTGAAAGTGGGTTTGGAGTGAGGATTAGACTTGGAAAAAGAGTATGGGAATCTTCCAAGCACTTGAAGACAAATCACCAATAGGCGAAGAGGAGGCACGTCAGCCAACATCCTTTCAGCCATCTTTGGACACTTGTCTATTATGTACGAGGCAAGTGGTGTGAGGTACGAGGCCACTGGTGTGAGGTACGTGATCACTGGTGTGAGGTACCTGGCCACTGGTGTGAGGTACGTAAGGCCACGTGGCATATACAGGGCCGCCTATGTGAGGTACGTGATCACTGGTATGAGGTACGATACTCTACTGGTGTGAGGTACGATACACTACTGGTGTGATATACTCGTCCAACTGGGTCCTACAGCCGTCTGCCGTGAACAACAGCCCCCAATACACACAAGTGAACTATAGTCGCGTCGTTCGACAATTATGTTACAAACCAAATGAAAGAGTTGATTGATTATCGAGCGGAGTTGCGTGGTGACCGCCGGCCAGGTCGGACGTTCCTGAGGTCTCTCTGCTCCTGGCTAGTGTTTACGTTGGGTGATTGCTGGTTTGCCCTGCTGGTGGTGGTTTGCCACTGACAGGGTGACGTTTGCCTTAGCCATAGGGACTTCTCGCCCCCCCCCCCCCAGTGAAGAGGACGTTGTCGGCTCGTCTGGCACTTACGGTGCCGGTGGACCATTCATTGGTTGGTGTTGCCCTGGTGGACGTGCTGCATGTGCAGCTGTCTGACCTGGTGGGCATTCAGCTGCTTCAGGGCCACCGTGCTGTGGTCAGGTTCCGCCTGCAGGCTGCCTTTCAGGCGTTTCTCGAGCGTTGTGAGGGGCGTCTTTACCCTCTCCCTGATACTGCTGGCTGCATTAAGGTGGTAAATCTTAGTGTTACCTTGACGTCTGTGACGGTGCATGGTGCCTCCTCCGAATTTCAGGACGACTTTTTAACATCCTGTTTTGAACGATTTGGGACAGTGTTAAGTATTCGTTGGAACAAGGTCATTGCCGAGTACTGTGTTGGTATGCTTGACGGCTCCCGCACCCTGACGATGTCGCTGAGGTATAGTGTCCCGTCGTCGATGTCCGTGTTGGGTTACACGCTCTGCTGCCTGTACCGGGGTCAACCGCGCACCTGTTATCGGTGTGGTCACGAGGGTCATTTGGCTGCGGCGTGCGACGTGGGAGCAACTGGTCGGATGCATGTTCTTCGTGCGAAGGATTTTCCGCCCCTGTTGCGTTCGGACGGTTCTGAGGACAGTGTGGGTGCTGTGCCTGAGGCGCCTGAGGCGCCTGATTGCCTGTCTGCTGCTCCGCCTGTTGAGGCGAGTTCTCCGGCCCGTGTGACTCGTCAGGTGACTGCTGTGATCCCTGGGGTTGTTGAGCCGGTGTGAGTGGGTGTTGGGACGTCGCCTGCGCTGCGTGTCGTGAAGTGTGTCCCGGTGGAGGTCCATGTCCCGCCCCCGCCTGTGGATGTGATACCGACTCCCTGGGACACGTGTTCTGCTGTTTTCGAGGGGGTGCTTCGGCAGGAGGAGGTGCCTGCCGTGTCTGTGTGTGTTGGCGACTGTAGTTCTGCTCTTTCCATCCCTTTGCAGAAGCATGCGCGTCGGTGTTCTGAGGCTGTTTCCCTGGTTGATGTGGACAGTGTGAGGTATGTGGCCTCTGTGGACTCTTCGGACGGTGCGGGTGTGGCCTGTGTGGATGTGAAGATGGTGGCAGTGCGCGGGACCTGCTGGGAGTGGTGTGGTGCGGCCTGTCTCGAAACGTTCGCGGCGGGCTCGGAGTGTTTCCCCTTCGTGGTGTGCCTTGGGAGGAGGTGGGGGAGAATGGTGCTCTGGCGCCCCCGCCGAGGATGATGGTGCTGAGAGAGGCTCCGAAGTTGCTACCTGTGCCCCCCCCCCCTCCTGTGTCGCCTGCTGTTGGATCTCCGCAGTGGGGGGTTGTCCCTGATGATAGGGACCTCGTCGTGATGTTGCGGAAAGATGTGTGTCGGGGGGCCTCGGCTCCTGTGCCCTGTGGTTGGGTCGACGCCGTGCCTGCATCCCCTGCGGCTTCCCCTCATTAATTGCCCCGGTCTGGGGGTCGCCTAGTCCCAGCAGCTGGGGTCGTGCCCTGTGGGGGGTCCGGTGTTGGGCCCTTATCGGGATGCCCGGGTGCTTCCGGGCCCGTGGTGCTCGTCCACTGTCTGGGTGTTGCGGGTGAAGGAGTTTGTGTATAGGGTGCCGAATAAGATGTCTCAGCTGATGCCGTCGCCTGATGGCCAGGTGCCCGATGACACGTGGGTGGTTTGGGAGGCGTACTGCTTGCGCTTTCCGATATACAAGTTCCCGGAGAAGTATTAGTTAACGTCTGATCAGCTGTCGCCGTGACCTCGTCGCCCGCCCTCCGGTGAGGGGAGTCTCTCTCTGACGTCAACCTCTGTTTTCGTGGCCACTCCTCTATGTCTCGTCACCTCTGACACTTTTGACTTGCTTCTCCTCCTTAACGTCAACGCTTCTCCCTACATTTGTCCTGGTGCAGTCATCGGGAGGGTAAACCCTTCATGCAAACTGCACCTATTCTCGAGAAGAAGATTATCGAGCGCTCTGCGCAACATATAACGAGAAAACACTTTCCTCTCGCTAAAACATCATGGTATCTACTTACGATGAGCGTCTTAGCAAATACGGTTGACTGAAAGGTTCATTTCGGCATCCCATTAAGGTTGACGAACATTTTCATGCATGTATTTGATCAGATTAGGTCCACAGTATGAATTATCTACAAGAAACAGCATGAACGAGGGAGTGGACTACCGACAAACACCTCAGGGGTGTTCATGGGGTAGATTTCAAGTCTCAATTGACCGTCCCTTAGGTACTTGTGAGATTCTTCCTCATTGTGGGCATGCAATGCCTGTTGAGTCGCAAGGTCTCTTCGATGGTCCAAATGTCTAAGATTAAAAGAAATTGGTATTTCTAAACTCTAGCGAGTGGGCTATGAGTAATCAGTCTTAAAGGGAAGTTTCCAGAAACTGATAAAGCTTCCATTACTGATATTCTGGAAATTTTCCTTATTAAGACTACTCATAGCCCAGTCGATAGAGTGTCGGCCTCATTCACGTGGGGTCTACGGTTCGAGTCTCCTAGAGCCCAAGTGAGTGAAATGTTTATTTCTACTGAAGTGTGGATGACAAGGTATTTCTAAAGTTTGTGATAGATCGCATTTTTAAGAAAATTTATCCGTATATTATTTACATTACATTGTCAATATTTTACTGCCATTGAGGTCATGGCGGAGGATCGAACTCATGTTACCTGGATTCCTCAGGCAGACTCACTGTCAACTAGACCATGATGGATTGCATTACCGGATGGTACAAGTCTGGTAGTACCTCTGGTTGAGATGCTTTTTCAACTCATAATAGCCCAATCGGTAGCGTTTGTGCGTGGAGAGTAAACAGAAACTATCCCATCAGCAGCAGCATCACCAAGGAGATCACACACCTGCAGCAGCATCACCAGGGGGGATCACCCACCTGCAGCACATCACCAGGGGGGATCACCCACCTGCAGCAACATCACCAGGGGGATCACCCACCTGCAGCAGCATCACCAGGGGGATCACCCACCTGCAGCAGCATCACCAGGGGGGATCACCCACCTGCAGCAGCATCACCAGGGGGGGTCACCCACCTGCAGCAGCATCACCAGGGGGGATCACCCACCTGCAGCAGCATCACCAGGGGGGTTCACCCACCTACAGCAACATCACCAGGGGGGATCACCCACCTGCAGCAGCATCACCAGGGGGATCACCCACCTGCAGCAGCATCACCAGGGGGATCACCCACCTGCAGCAGCATCACCAGGGGGATCACCCACCTGCAGCAGCATCACAAGGGGGGGGGGATCACCCACCTGCAGCAGCATCACCAGGGGGACCACCCACCTGCAGCAGCATCTCCAGGGGGATCACCCACCTGCAGCAGCATCACCAGGGGGATCACCCACCTGCAGCAGCATCACCAGGGGGATCACCCACCTGAAGCAGCATTACCAGGAGGGATCACCCACCTGCAGCAGCATCACCAGGAGGGATCACCCACCTGCAGCAGCATCACCAGGGGGGATCACCCACCTGCAGCAGCATCACCAGGGGGGATCACCCACCTGCAGTATGATCACAAGATAGGTCACCCCCTCATACCCACTGACAGAAAGAAATTCAATTAAGTTTAACGTTCAGAGTCAAATAATAGTTTCAGATATAAATTGAGATTATTATATAATATGGTTTGTTTATAGGCCTAGGGTAGTTTGGGTTAGCTGTTTTGTTTTGATTGGAAATTAAATGCAGTTCAGATATAAACCTGTCGTCAGGTTGGATAACAAAGTTGGATAAAAAGAACTTTTCAAAATTTTCAAGCCAGTTGGATAACAAGAACTTTTCAAACAGGTTTGGATAACAAGAACTTTTCAAACTTTTCAATCAGATTTGGATAACAAGAACTTTTCAGATTGAAGATGCTATACCAGTGATCGTACTTTCCAAGACGCTGGTCCTCTCTAGAGTGGAATTCTGTTGCAGAATGACTGCCGGTTTCAAAGCTGGAAAAATTTCTGACCCGAAAAGCGTACAGAGATCCTTTACTGCTAGAATCCACTCAGTAAAATATCTAATCTATTGGGACCGACTAAAGAGCCTAAATCTGTTTTCTCTTGAGCGCAGGCGGGAGAGATACATAATAATTTACACGTGGAAAAAAGGAAATGGATTGGTCCCAAACCTGCACACAGAAATAACACCACATGAGACCAGAAGGCATGGCAGGATGGGCAAAATACCGCGTTGAAAAGCAGAGGGACAATAGCTACCTTGAGAGAGAACTCAGTCAAATTCAGAGGCCGGAGACTGTTCAACACGCTTCCACTACACATAAGGAACATAACTGGCCGACCCCTCATAGTGTTCAAGAGAGAACTTGATAAGGACCTCCAAAGTATACCTGATCAACCAGGCTGTGACTCAAACAGCAAGCTGCCGTGTAAAAACGGTTTACACACGACTTACAACTAACGTTCGAAAATTTGGGAACAAAGTGCTTTACTGACGAATTTTGAACGAACCACAACGCTGTAAATGCTTCACCCACGTACTACAAATACAAATAATCGCCAACAGAACCTAAACACCTAACCAAACCTAACCTATGTCTATATATGCACAATATGCTAATATATTACAATATATATTGATATTTGAGAAAATTCCTGTTTTGAATGAACAGCACGTTAAAATTTATGAATGCGTCTGTGGGTCGATCGCTGCATGTAATGGACTTGAATCGAGGACGA
>WNGS01054899.1:11027-25443 GCA_020271785.1 Procambarus virginalis
TTTGTCATTATTCATAAGCAAAACAAATATTTTCTGACATTTAATTGGTTCCTCAGAGTCTTTAGTCTCTATCCCTGACTTCCAGTTCAGCTGCTGTTCGTGCTAAACAATTTATCTCATTCCTTAATGCTGCGTGGGATCTTGTAGTTCGCGATCATGTTACCTGTCTCCTCTCCATTCCTTCATTAGCGAGATCCAGCTTTCTGTCCTCCAGAACATGTCTCACAGTTCTGGAAGTTGTCTTACAACTATTCTAGTCAAAGGAAAATATAGAATTGAAACTTACATTTCAATGTTCGCTAAATTTGTGTTTACCGCTGATGTGGTTCTGTTGGTATGTGTGTCTCTCCAGTTATTGGCTGTTGGTGTCTCCAGTTATTAGCTGTTGGTATGTGTATCGATTTATTGACTGTTGGTATGTGTCTCCAGTTATTGGCTGTTGGCACGTCTCTCTCCAGTTATTGGCTGTGGGTATGTGTTTACTATGGAAAGTCAGTCTTCTGTTGGTACTATTCTGGTCAGCCTGTCATTGGTACCAATAAACTTTATGCCAATATTACATAAACGGCTTATAACCCCCATCCTTCTAAAACCCCCCCCCCCCCTCCCCGGATACATGGAAACATTACACTCCTCCCCTCCATTCCCCCAAGATACATACTTCAGACTACATACGTTAGACTTTTACAAGATGATACATCCTGTATCAGAACATTTAATTGTTCAGCATTAAAGAACTATGTACAGTCGTAATGGCTTGGCAATTTCTCCTAATAGTTCCCTTCTAAATTAGTTCATTAGAGTTTGATTTTGAACACTTCGTCCGACTTCAACAAACTCATGCATGTTATACCAATTGTTTTTTATTTTAATGGTTCGCTTTTGCCTGGTATTGATGTTCAGAATAGTTTGAAATGTTTTCATATATCTTCATATATCTGAGACTTCTCCTGATTGGCTTCAACTTCCGTGACGGCTTTAACCCTTGGAGGGTTTTCTGGCTTGCTCATCTGCTTCTCCCCCCGAGTCTGTCACTTCCCCGTCAGGAGCCAATCGAACAACTTCCTGTCAACTGTTCATATGAAGAACTTTTAAGGAAAAAGTCTCTCGATGACAGGAATTAGCCATCTACTCAAATGATGAATGACGAGTTGCTTACGAGATAGCGGATAGTTAGTTAGATAGTTACACACAGATACACACACACGCAAAGCGCTTGTTTCATTAGCTACGATTAGTACACAGCAACCGCTTCCAGGATCAAGGCTGGACTTAAGCATTAACCCCCCCACCCCACCCCCGGCGGTGCCCGGGGCCACGTGCGGGAATGACTCGTCTTGTTGGGGCTGGAAATAGACGCACGACTGGGCCAGGACAGTCACGAACTCCTGATACGAACGCAATTACTAACACGAGGATGTATAAGACATTAGAATTGACAACTCTCTCTTATGAAACTTTTTTTCCCCTGATGTTTGTCGCCAGCTGGGATCAGAATTATCTTTTTTTGGGGGTAAGATAATTCACCACTTCAATGAAAGGCAAAATAAAAAATGCATCCTTCGGAGGGTTAGGTTTTCATTATCCTTCAATTTCCTCTTCGTGTCAGCTTCGATATAAATTACTTTAGACAAGTTTCATGCATATTCATGAGTCATTATTTCCAATTGTCTGATATATCCACTGATGTCAAGGTTCTGCAGCCATCATTCAACTGTCTGTTCTGGCCTGTCTATACTCGACTGTCTGAGGAAACAGACAAACAGTCGTCTTCCGACAGTGGAAGGAAAGGATCCACTCCGCTACACAAGGGCTGCGACTGGACGTAACTGTCTGGGGCAGTTATGTGCGGGGTGAATAGTTAGGGGCAGTTATGGCACTGGCAAATTGGTAGGGGGAAAAGAGGGGTTCAAGATTGAACAGCTCGATCCTGTAGGTACAAGTAGTATACACACACACACACACACACACGCACAAGCACGCATGTATGTGAAAGAACTATTAGCTGTGGACAAACACTCATCCCATAAGTGTCTACACACACACTCACTTGTTCTAAAGTGTATTATGGCATCCGTAACGAATTTTCAAACCAAATTGGAAATAATAATTTTTTTTTACAAGTGAACCCAAGAAAGAATAAAGCACCACAATAAGTTTTACTCTAAGTTATCAACCTCTACGGGATGGACAACCAATTAGGGAGAAGATAGATTGCTAGTTCACGTCACTGATTAGGGAGGGAGGAACTTGTTAGATGACGTCACTGACGAGGGAGGGATAGAGATGACGTCAGTAATAAGAAAGGGGAAATAAAGACATCAATTAAGATGTCACAATCATTATGTTTACAAAAAGCGTTATTGACGCACAATTACAAAAGGAACAAAAATTAATACGCATAAAAATTCCTAACATACATTTGTGTGTGTGTTACATTTTACAGCACAAGTGTAAGTCCATTCTTGAGTGCATATACCACCTAGAGCGCATATAATGTCATGGACTCTATAACAATGGGGTTAGATCAAGCGTGTTTGGTATATGTGTAATTTTAGGTCAAGCTGCTACGAGAAATTACCTAACAGCCTTAATTTATTCAGTTGAGACATTGGCTAAGGCCCTTCGAGAGAGCCTAACTAGGAAACTATAGAAGCTGAGGTTTTTACGCCCCAGACATTACGGGCTATTCATGCCCGTGCCACATCTTAGGTGGCTTGATCTTTATCAATCAATCAATCGCCCCAGATAGTGAAAGAACGGTTAACAAGCCAGGTCAACCAATGACGGTCAAGGGCAATCGGTGACGTCACAAACTATACACCACCTGATTGGCTTACTATGGAACAAGGCCTGTCGTGTCCACAGGAGGCTTGGTCGACGACCGGGCCGCGGGGACGCTAAGCCCCGGAAGCACCACAAGATTCCAAGATTCCTTCCCCAGTTGCAGCAGCTAGGAGCGTGATCCACCACCGTTTTGAAACACATCACTGCACAAGGCAGTTAGGGGTGGATGATTGTTGTCTATCAGGCCAAACAGATCATTTACCGTTCCACCAAGCTCAACCGTTAAGTTATACCAGACACTTATTACCACGTCTGTCTCGCGGACGCCCAGAATCACGGTCGTGAAATTATAGACTTTAGTCTGTCGTCAAGTTAACTTTTAAGAAGCACCAGGAGGTGGCGAAGGAAGAGAGAGAGAGAGAGAGAGAGAGAGAGACAATATCCTAAAGTGTTGCTGCGTGATCTAGATTCATCGAAGTCCCCATTGGCGTTACCTGAAGAGTTGTGGCTTCTATCGTGAAGCCTCACATTGCTAATTTAATTTTGCCCCGAGGGGCGAGTTTATTGGGCAGCGTCACTCATTCTGTGAGTGAACAGAACACAAGTCACACCGCCATAGTGACAGTATTGGGCAGCGTCACTCATCCTGTGAGAGGACACACCGCCATAGTGACAGTATTGGGCAGCGCCACTCATCCTGTGAGTGGACACACCGCCATAGTGACAGTATTGGGCAGCGTCACTCATCCTGTGAGTGAACACACCACCATAGTGACAGTATTGGGCAGCGCCACTCATCCTGTGAGTGAACACACCTCCTGAGGTTGCACAGTAGCATGTTACTTGAAATTGCACAGTACCACGATACCACAAGTCTCACGGTACGACGGTGCCAGATAAAGTTTCCCCCAGCGACGGTGTATACAGTGACACACATGCTAGGCTAAACTAATATATGGACTACCATCGAAGACTGTATATTCTTAAATTCAAATTCATCACGAACGTCAGACCAATTATGCAACTCTAGCATAATGTGAATTATTATACTGGAGTTGCATAATAATTTATATCATGTCCACCCCCGCACCAATAATATCAGGCAGGTGCCAGGGATTAATAAACGTGCAAGGTAACGCTAATGAACCTGAAGTTTACCTTCACCTGCACTATTTTGTAAGTAGTGACATGATCACAACTTAAAAAAATACTCAGTGGAATTGATAAGGCTAGACGAACACTGACACTGATAGGGAGGTGGGGGGTGGCTAAGTTCCCCAGTACTGAAGAAGAGGGGCCTCGGCGCCCCTGGTACAGGAGGAGGAGGGCCTAAGGCGCTCTATGGTCAATAAAGGTCATTGGTTAGCGTCCCCAGGACCAATAAAGAGGAGCCCCTCGGCGCTCCAGGACTAATAAAGGAAGGGCCCCTCGGAATCCTCAGGACCAATATAGATGGGGCCCCCTCGGCGCCCCCAGGAACAATAAAGGGGGCCCCTCGGCGCCCCCAGGAACAATAAAGGGGCCCCCTCGGCGCCCCCAGGAACAATAAAGGGGCCCCCTCGGCGCCCCAGGAACAATAAAGGGGCCCCTCGGCGCCCCCAGGAACAATAAAGGGGGCCCCTCGGCGCCCCCAGGAACAATAAAGGGGGCCCCTCGGCGCCCCCAGGAACAATAAAGGGGGCCCCTCGGCGCCCCCAGGAACAATAAAAGGGGCCCCCTCGGCGCCCCCAGGAACAATAAAGGGGGCCCCTCGGCGCCCCCAGGAACAATAAAGGGGGACCCCTTGGAGCCCCCAGGAACAATAAAGGGGGACCCCTCGGCGCCCCCAGGAACAATAAAAGGGGCCCCCTCGGCGCCCCCAGGAACAATTAATGGGGCCCTCGGGGTCCCCCAGGATCATTATAGAGGGGCCGTGTTATGGCCACTTTGGGCCAGTAACCGGATTCTTTCTATTACTGTATCTTATAACCTCTTCGTCCTCATCCAACCCGAAGTCGGTGGCAAGTTTTCAAGAACTGGCTGCGGGAAGTAGTAGTGTAAAGAGTAATGGTGGGGGGAGGGAGGGGATTATCCGGAGAAAGCGCCAAGCCATTGCAACTATATAGCACTTGGAAGGGGTCAGGATAAGGATGGGACGGGGGGACGGAATGGTGCCCAACCACTTGGAGGGTCGGGGATTGAACACCGACCTGCATGAGGCGAGACCGTCGCTCTACCGTCCAGCCCAATTGGTTGGCCGTAATGGGGAAGGGGATAAACAATACACAATTACACCTTCAATATATTAAAACCTTCAGCACTATATATTATATATATATATATATATATATATATATATATATATATATATATATATATATATATCTTATATTAAGGTATTACTACACATATTTACAAAGTGTCTCTCTCAATCAGGACAATACATTGGCAGTGTTCATCAAATCGCAGTGAATCCACTTTCCAGGTACACGTCGTTCACACTTAATGGCAATCACCGGCGTGTTCACCTTCCTCAACATGGGCCAGTCCACCACACCGTATCATCACGATGTGTCAATACCCCACCTCCGCTCTCTAGATACACACCGGCAGAGGGTTCCAGCCACACGCTGACAGGGCTCTCAAACAATCACATACAGGGTAGCTAACACCCTGGCAGAACTCTCTAGTCGCTCACTAGCAGCTCTTCTCAACAGACGCATCACTGTCGTCTCGTAACTTTTCCTGGCCAATCCCGGGATGTCGGCCCATACAACAGTGCATACATCAGAAACTGACACTGCTATAACCGACGGCAGCCACTTTGTCCTCTCACAGGACAAAGTCAAGAGTTCTTGGACTGCTCATGGTGAGCTGCCCTCCTCGGAGCAATAGCCTCCTTATGGCACCTCTGTAAACATAAAATGTCATTAGCTAGACAGACAGTATACTGGGTGGCCTTAGGATAACACCCATCCACCGGGGAACTGAAATTGTAATTGTAGCTGCAACCTAGATGACGTTGATCTCGATACACCGCCCATCAGAGGTCATCCTCATCGACCTCACCTTCTAACTGAGGCAGGAAACCGGAGCCTTTCAGCGATGCCACGCCACCACCAACAGATGGCGTTGTCTGCTTTGCACCCAATACCAGGGAGTGCAGACCCATAGATGGTGCTGAAATCGCCTCTCCACACTCCAGCGATGGTGTCGATACCGTAACAGTGGAGCCCCTCGGGGTCCCTCGGGCCCCTCAGGACGCTACAGGAAACATAAGGAAACAAGAACGTACCTTAAGCCTAAGGATTCCTCTCACGCGAAGAGCTGGAAATTTTTACCTGTAATGACAGAAAAAGTAATTATTCACAGGCCTATTTAATTAAACTCCTACATACACATTATATTCACCATATGCACATATAAACTATATAAATGGTCATATTTTGGTCTATCTCCACACACGCATCATAATAAGCCTTTGACATCCGAAGTGGAGTAAAGCAGGGCTGCGCACTGGCTCCAACCCTATTCGGGATTTTCTTCGCAGTTATGCAGCGGCACGCCTTCGGATCTGTCACGGAAGGCATTTACCTCCGGACCAGGTCGGATGGAAAGCTCTTTAACCTCGCCAGGCTGAGAGCCAAGATGAAGGTTCGGCTGAGGTGTCTGCGCGACTTCCTTTTTGCCGACGACGCAGCAGTCACTGCCCACTCAGCCGAAGACCTTGAACGGCTCATGACCCGCTTCAGCGAGGCCTCTCAGGCTTTCGGACTCACCATCAGCCTGAAGAAAACACAAGTCATGGGACAAGGAGTGGACTCCCCACCTGACATCGGCATCTCTGATTCCAAACTGGAAGTCGTTCACGACTTCGTGTACCTGGGCTCCACAATCTCTGACTCCCTCTCTCTTGATACGGAGCTAAACAAACGCATCGGTAAGGCATCTACTACCATGTCCAGACTGACAAAGAGAGTGTGGGTCAACAATAGGTTGACTGAGTATACTAAGATTCAAGTTTACAGAGCCTGTGTCCTGAGCACTCTCCTTTATGGCAGTGAGTCTTGGACACTCCGCGCCCGTCAGGAAAGACAGCTGAATGCCTTCCACATGCGCTGCCTTCGACACATCTTGGACATCACCTGGCAGGACAAGGTGACAAACAACAACGTCTTGGGGAGAGCAAGAATCACCAGCATGTACACAATGCTGAAACAGAGGCGAATGCGCTGGCTCGGGCACGTTGTGCGAATGGGCGACGGCAGGATCCCCAAGGATCTCCTGTACGGAGAGTTGATGCAGGGAAAGCGTCCAACAGGCAAGCCCCAGCTACGGTACAAAGACGTATGCAAGAGGGACCTGAAAGCCATGGACGTCGATCTTGCTATATGGGAGACACTGGCTGCAGACCGTTCAGCCTGGAGGCAGTCTGTTCAAAGAGGTCTCTCCAAGTTCGAGGAGTCACTTGCCAAGGAATCGGAGGCAAAGAGACAGAGAAGGAAAGTCGGTAGCCAGGAAGACAGACCAGAATCGGACTTCGTTTGTGCTCGGTGTGGGATGGACTGCCACTCTCGGATTGGCCTCATCAGTCACACCAGACGCTGCACCAGGATTGACAACCAGAGCGCAACTCCATAGTCTCCCGAGACTGAAGGATCCCTACTACTACTACTAGTGTGGAAAAAAAATAATAGTAGTTAGTAAACTGTTGATTGACAGTTGAGAGGCGGGCCGAAAGAGCAAAGCTCAACCGCCGCAAACACAACTAGGTGAATACACATACATATACATACATACATACATACATACATACATACATACATACATACATACATACATACATACATACATACATACATACATATTTGTCTCTTCTTGTGTGGTAACTAGTTAAACTAGTGTGGTAACCACTTAACCAAAGAGGATGGTTAAGATGCTTTTACAAGCTCAAGGTTTAGTCACATAACATACATTAGTTAACAGATGTATTACACAGTCAATCTTGGTTACAAATCCAGTATATCATCTTGCGTTCCAGTATTCATATAATAGTTACAGATTTCAACGTATTTCAACCCAGGGAGGGGGGGGGGATCTCAACCCAGGGAGGGGGGGTATCTAAACCCATGGGGGGATGAAAGTCAGTCAGTATGGGACACGTAACAATATAATGATCAACGGAAAGAATGTTTTCTCTTTCACAATGTTGATACGTTGTCCACCATCTGCAACAATCTCTCCACCCACCGCCTCCTCCCTTGCCCAGCTCCCACCTCCCTGTGCCACCTGCAATGACCCCCTCCCCAATCACAGACCCAACCCCCCTCCCCCAACCCCTACTACGGTATTGCCATGCCCACCACGCCGCCACCACCACCACCCCGATACTGAACATCAGGCGAGCAAGTGTTCTTTAAAACTGCACGGTTCTCCGAAGAGATTGCTCCACAATGGAAAGGTGTACTATCAGAATCCCGTAAGATAGGGTCGAGCCGCGTGCTTGAACTAGTCCAGCAGGTATAAATCAAGTGTTTAATGACCCCGTCTGGCCAGTAACGACTCGATCCGCGCCAGTCTTCACCCCCCAGATAGTTGGGGCACATGACTCGGCAGTTCTTTAAATATACCAAATTTTCCTCATTTGAGATACCAGTTCTGTGGTATATATTCCTTCCGTGTGTGTAATTTTCTGTTCATGACCTTGACTTATCGTCATCTTTAATTTTGTTTTTAAAATTTTCAGGAACTTTTCGTATCGTTTGCAAGTCTGAATTTACCTTAAGGCTACTATTTCTCAGGAAGCACAATCGACGAGGCCAGGAAACCAGCGGCTTGTCAAAGTATCCCTCAATTGTCTTGATTATTTTGCTCAAATTGGTTTTTAAAATGTCAAGAGTATTATATTTATTTAGCCTTTACAGCTTCGGCAACGCTCGAGAAAGCCTCGAACGCCACCAAGTGCGAGACGGCGGCGTCAGCGAGAACCCAAACATAAGTTTATAAGGACCGGCTAATTTATTGGCATTTCAATTAAAAAAATGCGAAACACCTAGAGAAGTGTGTTTTGAATGCAGGAAGTGACCGCAGCACTTGGTCAATGTCCTGACACTGGTCTGTGTTGAAACACCAACGGGCTTCAAATAGGTTTATTAGCGGGATGGTTCGAAGTTGGAAACAAGACCGTCTGAACCCCCTCTGAACATTAACATTATATTCACGTCTGGGCGAGCGTTTGGCCTGTCAGGTCAGACGCTCGTTAATGGTTGTGAGTGACGGGAGTGTTGTCATGTGAGTGACGGAAGGACACTCAGGCAGGACTCTGAGTCCTGCGCCGCTGCCTAATGTTAACTCTTAAAAACAGTTTACTGATTAACTGGAAAAAAGTGAGGAAAAAAGAGACCTGCTAATTTTGCTCTGGCAAAACTACGTACTTGTTGATAGTTTAAGTTCAGCTGTGTTACTCGTCTCGCACTGGATATATTGTGACAGATATAGTGATACTGGATATACCGATATATTGATATACTGGATATACCGGATATACCGATCCGTCTTGAGTGATTAGTGAATGTTGAAAAACAGTGTTTGTGTGTTTACGAGGACGTCGTTAAGTAGCGAGGACGCTGCCCCCTAGTCTAACCTCACTATAGACGACGTAAACCAGCGTACTTCCTACACAATAAGGTAAACAGAGCCTCACCTTCGTCTGCCCCTCGTATATATGGTTATGGAAGGGGAGGGGAACTATCAAGAGAAAGCGTCAAGCCATTACTGACAAATAGCACTGGGAAGGGGTCAGGATAAAGATTTGAGATGGGACGGAGGGAAAGGAATGGTGCCAAACCACTTGGACGGTCGGGGATTGAACGCATATATATATATACCAAACAGAGACCATTTATATAGTTTATGTGCATATGGTGAATATAATGTGTGTTAATGTGAATAATGTTAATTAAATAGGCCTGTGAATAATTACTTTTTCTGTCATTACAGGTAAAAATTTTCCAGCTCTTCACGTGAGAGGAATCCTTAGGCTTAAGGTACGTTCTTGTTTCCTTATGTTTCCTGTAGCGTCCTGAGGGGCCCGAGGGGGGCCCCTTATTGGTCCTTGGGGCCCCCTTTATTGGTCCTTGGGGCCCCCTTTATTGGTCCTGGAGGCCCCCTTTATTGGTCCTGGAGGCCCCCCTTTATTGGTCCTGGGGGCCTCCTTTATTGGTCCTGGGGGCCCCTTTATTGGTCCTGGAGGCCCCCCTTTATTGGTCCTGGAGGCCCCCCTATTGGTCCTGGAGGCCCCCCTTTATTGGTCCTGGGGGCCTCCTTTATTGGTCCTGAGGACCCCGAGGGTGACCCCTTTATTGGTCCTGGAGGCCCCCCTTATTGGTCCTGGAGGCCCCCCTTTATTGGTCCTGGAGGCCCCCCTTTATTGGTCCTGGAGGCCCCCCTTTATTGGTCCTGGAGGCCCCCCTTTATTGGTCCTGGAGGCCCCCCTTTATTGGTCCTGGAGGCCTCCTTTTTGGTCCTGGGGGCCCCTTTATTGGTCCTGGGGGCCCCTTTATTGGTCCTGGAGGCCCCCTTTTATTGGTCCTGGAGGCCCCCCTTTATTGGTCCTGGGGGCCCTCTTTATTGGTCCTGGGGGCCCTCTTTATTGGTCCTGGGGGGGCCCTCTTTATTGGTCCTGGGGGCCCTCTTTATTGGTCCTGGGGGCCCCCTTTATTGGTCCTGGGGGCCCTCTTTATTGGCCCTGAGGACCCCGAGGGGACCCTTTTTATTGGTCCTGGGGGCCGCCTTTATTGGTCCTGGGGCCTCCCTATTCTGGTCCAGAGGGCGCCGAGGGCCACCCTCTTTACTGATCCTGGGTACCCCGAGGGCGGCTCCATATTGGTCTTGGGGGCGCTGAGGCCCCCCCCCACCTTATTGATCCTGGGAACGGCGAGGGGGCCCTCCTTTTTGGTCTTGGGGACCCCGAGAGGCTCCCTTCCTTTATTGGTCCTGGGGGCCCCTAGTGACCCCTTTACTGGTCTTGGGACCCCTAGGGGGTCCCCTATATTGGTTCTCTTTATTGATGCTGGAGGCCTCAATGGGGCCTCCCTTTACTGATCCTGGGAACGCAGAGGGGCCGGCCCACCTTTAATGATCCTGGCAGCGCCGAGGGGCCCCTTTCTTTTATTCGTCATGGAGACCCAGAGGGACCCTTCTTTATTGGTTTGGGGACCCCGAGCCCCCCCCCCCCCCCCCCCCTCCTTTTTGGTTCTGGGATCCAGAGGGGCCCACTTTATTGGTCGCGTGATCAGCGAGGCGGCGCCCTTTTCATTGGCCGCGATTAAATTCGAGGAGCGAGTTTATTTAAATATGATAATTACTAGTAAAGTCATCTTACCCATAATTATGCTGTTGGACAGTTAATAACCTAAACGAGGCAATTAACATTTATCCGCCGCTCTAGAGCGACAAGAGCACTTACCTTCAGGTGATTTCGGGGCTTAGCGACCCCGCGGCCCGGTCCTCGACCAGGCCTCCACTTAACTGAATTTTAAGGAATCACAAAAATCTTTTTCACCGTCATACTTCATGGGAGTATCCCATGATCCAAGGAATATATCCCATGATCCAAGGAATATATCCCATGATCCAAGGAATATATATACAACCTTTCCCCACACACATGACGTAACATGCATATAGGGCTCAGAACCTATAGGCCATATATACTCTCCTTGAGAAATTCTTTCATCTGAGAATTAGGCTACTTTTTCGAGTAGGGAAGACCTATCATGCCTCTTTTTTTTAATCGACGAATTACAACCTCCTTGTAACGCCCTCTCTTGGGGGTTGTGGAGATGCTCTGGAGAGAAGGGGGTGAAAGGGGGTAAGAGAGGTTCTCAGGGTGTTCAGGAAGCAGTGCGTAAAAGGAACGTAAGTATGACTTAACGTATCTCTTCTTTTGTGATCTTGGACCCATTAAAAGTTTGTCATTTAATGGGGGACAGACAGGTGGAGAGGGTAAGGGGGTTGTGGAGGGGGTTGGGGAGTAGGCGAAGGGGGGGGTGTTGACAAACTCGACTACTCCAAGCGCTGTGCTAAAAAAAAACTTTCTTCAGAATTTGTTATTTTCAGGAAATCTCTTAACTACATATATGTTAGTTATTTACACTAACAGTAGAAGTCTAAGAAATAAAATTAACGAATTAAATGCTCTTGTCTGCACAGAAAAATAGATATTATTGCACTTACGGAAACGTGGATGAATGAAGAAAATAGAGAACTATTAGCTGAATATCAAATAAATGGATTTAAACTATTTCACACAGATCGATATATTAGACGAGGTGGTGGAGTAGCCATATATGTTAGGGACAATTTGAAATGTAGTCTCAAAGAGGGAATAAAAACTGAGCCACACACAAACTATTTGGATAGAATTAAACGAAAAAGCAAATATTATAATAGGAGTTATATATAGGCCACCAAATTTAGACAGAATGGAAGCAAAGCATCTATGGGATGAAATATCTAGAGCATCTAGATCTAATAGTATTTTGTCATGGGTGACTTTAATTTTAGTGGAATAAACTGGTTGAACAAAACAGGGAATAGTGAAGCAGAAGATTTTCTAGAATTAATTGACGATTGCTTTCTTACGCAACACATTAAGGAACCAACGCGGGGAAATAATTTGTGTTTCCTGTTAGTTAACACTAAATCTAAAATATAAGGACATGGAAATAGGGAGTGAGCTTGGGAACAGTGATCACAAAGAAATCAGATTTAGCATAGAATGGAATAGACCTGTAGGAGAAAATTCTGTTAAAGTGCCAGATTTTCGAAAAGCTGATTTTAATAGCCTAAGAAATTTTGGGTCAAATTGATTGGAAAGTCTTGGGTATGGGGTGTGGGCCGGTCTTGGAGCGAGACATGAACCCAGCGATGGGTGATGTAAATGGGGATGTCGATGTGGATTCAATATATAACTTATTAAGAATATTCTAAACAAAGCACAGGAACGTAGTATACCACACAAATTGAATAGATCGAATACTAATGACCCAAAGTGGATAACAAAGAATTTGAAAACCTTATAGGTAAAAAGAGAGCTTGGTACAAAAGGATTAAAAATGGGGAGGTCACTTTAGAACAGGAATTCGTTCAACTGGTTAAAATGTTAAAAAAGAGATAAGGAAAGCAAAAAGAAACTATGAAGTTCGTATAGCAGGGCAAGCAAAGACAAATCCTAAAGGGTTTTTCAGTTATATCGAACTAAGACTAGGGAAAGGATAGGCCCCAAAAACTGAGACAGGTCAAATAACAGATAGTGATGAAGAGATGAGTAGTATTTTAATAAATATTTGTATCTGTATTTACTAAAGAGGAACTTAACAATATGCCTTCAGCCAACAAGTCTATGTGGGTGGGGACGAGGACAGGTTGACGAGTTTAGCAGTTACCAGGGAGGATGTTCTTAAACAAATAGTAAAACTCAAACCAAACAAATCCCCAGGGCCGGATGAAGTGTTTGCCAGAGTGCTGAAAGAATGCAAAGAGGAGCTTTGTGACCCACTGTCAATCATATTTAATAAATCAATAGAGTCAGGCACAGTGCCAGAGTTTTGGAAAGTTGCTAATGTGATACCAGTTTTTAAGAAAGGAGATAGATCACTTGCGTCTAACTATCGACCAATTAGCCTAACGTCTATTGTGGGAAAGTTACTCGAATCTATAATAGCAAATAAAATTCGTCTTCATCTTGAAAAACATAAATTAATAATTGAGTCGCAACATGGTTTTATAAATGGCCGTTCATGTTTAACAAATTTGTTATCTTTTATTCTAGCATGTTGAGGCAGTTGATAGTGGTAAGGATTGTGATGTTGTGTACCTTGACTTTAGCAAAGCTTTCGATACAGTGCCACATGAAAGACTGATTAAAAAGATAGAGGCTCATGGTATTGGGGGTGCTATATTAAGCTGGATTAGGGCATGGCTATACCAAAGGAAACAGAGTTAGTTAAATGGAGTCAAGTCAGAGTGGGAAAATGTTGTAAGTGGAGTGCCTCAAGGCTCTGTCTTGGGACCTCTGTTGTTTATAATATATATAAATGATTTAGATTCAGGTTTGAGTAGCAACATTTGCAAATTTGCCGATGATACGAAAATCGGTAGGGAAATTAATTCGGAGGAGGACTCACTATCACTTCAAGTTGATCTAGATAGGGTTTTGAAATGGTCAAAGGACTGGCAGATGCAGTTTAATGCTGATAAATGTAAAGTTCTGAGGCTAGGTAATGATGATAGTTACAAGATACGAGCTAGATGGTGTTGAGATTGCGAAGTCGGATTGCGAAAGGGATCTGGGAGTTATAATTAGTAAGAATTTAAAACAAAAGGATCAATGCATGAATGTTCGTAATAAGGCAAATGGGACACTCGGATTTATAATCGCAGCGTAAGTAACAAGACACCTGGTGTGGTTCTCAAGCTATATCTTGCTCTTGTTAGGCCCCATTTAGGTATGCAGTTCAGTTTTGGTCGCCATATTATAGAATGGATATAAATTCACTTGAACGTGTCCAGCGTAGGACTAAGTAAGTTAATTCCCCAATTAGAATCTTCATATGAAGAAGATTAACAAAGCTTAAGTTGCATTCAA
>WNGS01054902.1:0-14527 GCA_020271785.1 Procambarus virginalis
GGAGAAGGATGGGAAGCTGCCATTTCTAGACATAACAGTCATGGAAAGGAGCGGAGGTTTCCACACTGCAGTCTACACTAGGAAACAAACATAGGAATGTGCCTAAATGCCAACAGTGACTGCCCAGATAGGTACAAGAGGAATGTTGTTAACGCATATGTCGACCGTGCTTTCAGCCACAGCTCAGAATGGAAGCAAGTCGACGAAGAACTCTGTAGGTAAGGCAGGTCCTAGTCACAACGGCTTCTCCAATGGTTTCATTGAAGACATCATAAGGAGGAAAGTAAAACGCCTTGCAACCTCTGAAGAGACAACTAATACAAACACCTATACCCCCCCTATTAGACTATTTTACAAGGAACTTCTTTTCCATAGCTCCATAAAACAGAGGAACGGGTCCTGAAAGATATTGTTAATAGAAATGTTATCCTACAGAAAAAAATCAGAAGATACAACTAACGATTACTATTAAAACCAAAAAAACAGCCAGCCTACTAATGAGAAACTCTCCAGACACAGGAGCAGAACGCTCTAAAAGAGACAAACGTCGTCTATGCTTCAAATGTCCTCTTGGGGACGGTAAGCCCCAAAAAACTCAGTATAGAGACAAGACAACAAGCATCTCTTTCCAGGCGTTTAACGATGCATAAGCAACAGGGCTCCATTAAGGAACATATACTCTCTTCCCACAACCAACCATCACCGAGAAATCTTAGCAAACAACACAGATATCATAGATAGATACCGCGACAGCAGGCGGCTTGAATCTGCGAGGAATACACATCAAGAAGTCAACACAGCAATCAACGGCCAATTAACGCACAACTATATTCTACCCACTTCAAGACTCCACTCCAATATAGAAACATCAGGAAATATGGGATAATAGGCCTTCTGCAGTTCTGTTACCCAAATTTTATCTGTTACCCAACTACCCATTGTTTCGTGTTCTATTGTTTTGGTTGAAAGTTTGTTTTTTCACCCCACTATGTATTACATCACATCACCCAAATGCAGGTATAAGAGCCAAATTGCTGTTTCAGTCATAAAGTTGTGTGTGGATAAACTGAAGTCTTTGAAATGTAATAAGTTTTACGAAAAGCGCTCAAGTGTCGAAAAGCCTGTACTCATTTTGACATGCCAGAAAATATCCTGAGGAAACGACTCCAAGCTTGTACTAAGGAAGGCACCCTTCTTGAGCCCGGATGGGCACATCTATAAGCAAGTAGATGGGGTCGCTATGGGGTTCCCCCATAGGCGTCCTGTTTGCAAACTTCACATGGGTACTATCGAGGAAAAAGTCTTAGTCGACTTGAACTTGAAAACCGGCCTTATACTGCAGGTATGTTGACGACATTTTTACACAGGTACCTGATGTCAGACATCTGCAGGAGCTGAAAGAGGCGTTGAGAAGAATTCTGTGTTGCGTTTCACTTACGAGATGGAGAAGGATGGGAAGCTGCCATTTCTAGAACATAACAGTCATGGAAAGGAGCGGAGGTTTCCACACTGCAGTCTACACTAAGGAAACAAACATGGAATGTGCCTAAATGCCAACAGTGACTGCCCAGATAGGTACAAGAGGAGTGTTGTTAACGCATATGTCGACCGTGCTCTCAGCCACAGCTCAAGAAATGGAAGCAAGTCGACGAGAAACTCTGTAGGTAAGGCAGGTCCTAGTCACAACGGCTTCTCCAATGGTTCATTGAAGACATCATAAGGAGGAAAGTAAAACGCCTTGCAACTCTGAAGAGACAACTAATACAACACCTATACCCCCTATTAGACTATTTTACAAGGAACTTCTTTTCCATAGCTCATAAACCGGAGGAACGGGTCCTGAAAGATATGTTAATAGAAATGTTCTCCCTACAGAAAAAAATCAGAAGATACAACTAAACGATTTACTATAAAACAAAAAAACAGCCAGCCTACTAATGAGAAACTCTCCAGACCACGGAGCCGAACGCTCTAAAAGAGACAAACGTCGTCTATGCCTTCAAATGTCCTCTTGGGGACTGTAAGCCCCAAAAGAACTCAGTATATAGGCAAGACAACAAACTCTTTCCAGGCGTATTAACGATGCATAAGCAACAGGGCTCCATTAAGGAAATATAATCTCTTCCACAACCAAACCATCACCAGAGAAATCTTAGCAAAAACACAGATATCATCGATAGATACAGCGAATAGCGGCGGCTGACAATTGCGAGGCATCTACACATCAAGAAGTCAACACCAGCAATCAACGCAGCCAATTAACTGCACAACTATATTCTACCCACTTCAAGACTCCGCTCCAATATAGAAACATCAAGAAATATGGGATCAATAGGCCCTTTGCAGTTACTTTCCAAATTTTATCTAATTTACCCAATTACCCATTGTTTACGTGTTCTATGTTTGTGTTGAAAGTTTGTTTTTTCACCATCCACTGTTGTAACATACATTCACCCAAATGCAGGTTATAAGAGACCTTAATTATGCTGTTATCGTAGGTTCAGTATAGTTGTGGTGAGTAACTGAAAGTCTTGAAAATGTAATAAGTTTTACAAAAGCGCGTTCAAGTGTCGAAAAGCCTGTACTCCTTTTGACATGCCAGAAAATATCCTGAGGAAACGACTCCAAGCTTGTACTAAGGAGGCACCCTTCTTGAGCCCGGATGGGCACATCTATAAGCAAGTAGATGGGGTCGCTATGGGTTCCCCCATAGGCGTCCTATTTGCAACTTCTACATGGGTACTATCGAGGAAAAAGTCTTAGTCGACTTGAAACCGGCCATATACTTGCAGGTATGTTGACGACATTTTACACAGGTACCTGATGTCAGACATCTGCAGGAGCTGAAAGAGGCGTTTGAGAAGAATTCTGTGTTGCGTTTCACTTACGAGATGGAGAAGGATGGAAGCTGCCATTTCTAGACATAACAGTCATGGAAAGGAGCGGAGGTTTCCCACTGACAGTCTACACTAAGGAAACAAACATAGGAATGTGCCTAAATGCCAACAGTGACTGCCCAGATAGGGTCACAGCAGAGGAGTGTTGTTACCGCATATGTCGACCGTGCTCTCAGCCACAGCTCAGAATGGAAGCAAGTCGACGAAGAACTCTGTAGGGTAAGGCAGGTCTAGTCAACAACGGCTTCTCAATGGTTTCATTGAAGACCTCATAAGGAGGAAAGTGAAAAGCCTTGCAACCTCTGAAGAGACAACTAATACAACACCTATACCCCCCTATCAGACTATTTTTATAGGAACTTCTTTTCCATAGCTCATAAAAACAGAGGAACGGGTCCTGAAAGATATTGTTCATCGAAATGTTATCCCCTACAGAAAAAAATCAGAAGATACAACTACGCTTTCCTATAAAACCAAAAAACAGCCAGCCTACTACTGAGCAAGCTCTCCAGACACGGAGCAGAACGCTCTAAACGAGACAAACGTCGTCTATGCCTTCAATGTCCTCTTGGGGACTGTTAGCCCCAAAGAACTCAGTTATAGGCAAGACAACAACTCTCTTTCCAGGCGTTTAACGATGCATAAGCAACAGGGCTCCATTAAGGAACATTACTCTCTTCCCCAACCAAACCATCACCCAGAGAAATCTTAGCAAACAACACAGATATCATAGATAGATACAGCGACAGCAGGCGGCCTTGACAACTGCGAGGCACTACACATCAAGACGTCAACACCAGCAATCAACGGCCAAATAACGCACAACTATATTCTACCCACTTCAAGACTCCGCTCCAATATAGAAACATCAGAAATATGGGATAATAGGCCTTCTGCAGTTCTGTTACCCAAATTTTATCTGTTACCCAACTACCCATTGTTTCGTGTTCTATGTTTTGTTGAAAAGTTTGTTTTTTCACCCCACTATTGTATTACATCACATCACCCAAATGCAGGTATAAGAGCCAAATGCGATTTCAGTCATAAAGTTGTGTGTGGATAAACTGAAGTCTTTGAAAATGTAATAAGTTTTACGAAAAGCGCTCAAGTGTCGGTCAGACTAGAAATGAAAAATGAATTTTGGAGAATGATTTTTCATTTACCGTCACCAGTAAAAGAACATAAGGAAAATCGAGAAATCGTGTTTAGAATTATTAATGCTTACTTTTTCGCTCATATTTATAACATATATAATATATATAGATAGATAGAAGAAGAATATATATAGATAATGAATAATATAGATAGATATATAGTATATAATATAAATATATATATATATATATATTATATTTAAATTATATATATATATATATATATATATATATATATATATATAGATATTATATATATTATATATATATATATATATATTATACTATATATATATATATATATATATATGGGGCCTCTCGTGCAGGCCCATCACCCTCAACCACCATCCCCAAAAGCCCACAGGCAATCCAGCATGGGATGGCCCCATTGTAGACAATAGTTGCTGCAGAGTGCCTGGATGCTGCATCAACACAGCACGACATTGCTCGCCTCAAGCAGTAGCAGCCCCACATGCAGGGGATTTCCTGATAGCAACCCCAATGTCGGCAAACTGGCCACGCGTCTCACACCACAGCCCTCCGAATTGCTGTGGCCCTCCGCACTAGCTGCCCCAATCCACACCAGATATAGGTGTATTTGCGGCGAGGTGGTGGCTGACAGGTACCGGCCACCATGGCCTACTCTGCCAAAGTCCAGGAGGATGGCACTCGAGGCACATTGAAGTTAACGACATCATCAAGAGGAGCCTCACACAGCTGGATGCCAGCTGAGAGAGAGCCTCGTTACACTAACGCCCCGTTACTCTGATGCTCTATTGGTCGCCCGGATGGTATCACAGTGAACCCCTGGAAGAATGGCAAGCAGTTGGTATGGGACTAAAAGTGCGTATCAACCCTGGCTAACACCTACCATTGAACTCAGTGTTGCACAACAGGTGGCGCTGCCACCTATAGGGAAGCAGCCAACTCCTAACGAAGTATAGAGAACTGGATCCCACTACAATTTTGTCCCCATTGCTTCTGAGACACTCGGCGCCTGGGGTAAAAGTGCTACCAGTTTTTTGAAGGAACTGTGGTTCTAGGCTTCATTGAAACACAAGGGACCCTAGGCTGCCAGCTTTCTTTTCCAGCGCCTCAGGTGTGGCATACAGAGGGGAAATAGCGCACTGCATCCAGGGTTCCTGCCCGCCATTCTGAGGGCGCTGGAGGAACTCGACAACTTCTGATAACCATCTTTGTAACCTATATGTAACTTCCCTTTTTTGTAACAAAGTTCAAAATAAAAGCAATATATATATATAGATATATATATATATATATACTATATATATATATATCATCTATATATATATATATATATATATTATTTATATATATATGTTGTACCTAGTAGCCAGAACGTCGCACTTCGGCTACTATGCAAGGGTCGATTTGCCTAATAGTACAAAGTTTTCCTGAATTTATATATTTTTCTTATGAATGATAAATCTGTCCATTTCATTATGTATAGGTCAGTTTTTTAAACTTTTAGTTAAAACTATCGTAGATATATGACCAACCTAACCAACCCTACCTAACCTAACCTAACCTATCTTAACCAAACCTAAACTAACTAAGTCAATAATTTATATTCCTATTATAGTATAATAATGTAAATCAAATAAACTAATTGGAAAAATTCATTGAAAATTAAGAAAATTACTCGGCCTATTAGGCAAATCGAGCCTAGCATAGTAGGCCGAGAAGTGCGTTCGGCTACTAGGTACGACATATATATATATATATGAAAATGAAAACTCACATCCCAGAAGTGACTCGAACCCATACTCCCAGGAGCAACGCAATGGTATGTACAAGACGCCTTAAACCATTTGACCATCACGACCGGACATAATGAGGTGATAGCCGAAGCTATTTGAACCACCTCACCGCCGGCACTCGGATGGTTATCTTGGGCATAGCATTTTAACAAATCACCTCATTCTTTGGGGCACACGTGAGGAACACAAATGCGAACAAGCCTGAATGGTCCCCAGGACTATATGCGAATGAAAACTCACACCCCAGAAGTGACTCGAACCCATACTCCCAGGAGCAACGCAACTGGTATGTACAAGACGCCTTAAACCACTTGACCATCACGACCGGACATAATGAGGTGATAGCCGAAGCTATTTGAAACCACCTCACCGCCGGCACTCGGATGGTTATCTTTCGCATTCGCATATAGTCCTGGGGACCATTCAGGCTTGTTCGCATATATATATTATATAATATATATATAATATATATATATTATATTAGTATATATATATATATATATAATATATTAATATATATATATATATATATATATATATATATTAGTATATTTTTTTTTGGTAGCAGTCTTTCCTGTAAACATATATTATTATATATGACCGAAAAATGGTAAGATTAATAATTCTACCACGAATTTTCTCAATATTTCTTATGTTTTCTCTTCACTGTCGATGGTAATTGAAAATTCAGTTCTCCAAATTCATTTTTATTTCTAGTCTGACGCGACACTTGAACGCGTTTTGTAAATAACTTATTACATTTCAAAGACTTTAGTTTACTCACGCACAACTATAACCTGCAAACACAAACAGAGTTCTACTATGCTATAATTTAAACGGCTTTTCTTTTATATACCTGCATTTGGGTGAGATGATATGTTACAACAGTTTTGGATTAGGTGAAAACAAAATCTTCAACACAAGACAGAACACGAAACAATGGGTATAATATGGGGTAAATTAAAGGTAAGAATGGAAGTAACTGCAAAGGGCCTATTGGCCCATATTTCCTGATGCTTCTATATTGGTGCGGAGTCTTGAAGTGGGTAGAATATAGTTGTTCATTAATTGGCGGTGATGGCTGGTGTTGACTTCTTGATGTGTAGTGCCTCGCAGATATCAAGCCGCCTGCTATCACTGTATCTATCGATGAATTCTGTGTTTTTGTTAAGACTTCTCTGGTGATGGTCTGGTTGTGGAAGGAGATTATATATTCCTTAATGGAACCCTGTTGCTTATGCATCGTTAATCGCCTGGAAAGAGTTGTTGTTTTGCCTATATACTGAGTTCTTTGAGGCTTACAGTGTGTCTTATCATTGTCTTATCACCTGACCCAGTGCAGGTATACATCAACCAGTTCTGAAAATTCTTTTCACATGAGAATGAACCATGGAGGTTTGAAACGTTTGCAAATTGTATAAATAAGTGTAATACATTCTATAGTAATTCACTTTTTTCTTCACTTGAAATTACGAAATGAGTTTTGGAGAACTCCTATTTCAGCTAAGCCCTGATGCTAAGAAAATAGTAAGAGGGATAGAAGCCCTAAATCAAAGATAGTAAATACAGAATATGCAGTCATATTCAATGAGACATATTTAAAAGAAACCTGCTGCCAGTAGCACCAATATACATATATATCTATATATATATATATATATATATATATATATATATATATATATATATATATATATATATATATATATATGACTGAAAACTCACACCCCAGAAGTGACTCAAACCCATACTGCAAGGAGCAATGCAACTTGTATATACGCCTTAATCCGCTTGACCATCCGACCGGACATAAGGAAGTGATAGCCGAAGCTATTGAACCACTTCCCGCCGGCACTCAGATGGTAATCTTGGGCATAGCATTTTACCAAATCACCTCATTCTTTGGCGCACACGTGAGGAACACAAATGCAAACAAGCCTGAAAGGTCCCCAGGACTATATGAGACTGAAAACTCACACCCCAGAAGTGACTCGAACCCATACTGCCAGGGGCAATGCATCTGTTATCTACAGGACGCCTTAATCCGCTTGACCATCACAACCGGACATAAGGAAGTGATAGCCGAAGCTATTTGAACCACTTCCCTACCGGCACTATATATATATATATATCTATATATATATCTTATATATATATATATATATATATATATATATATATATATATATACATATATATATATATATATATAATTATTTAATTTCACCATCCGACGTCCTACTCCACACACTTGTCCTACTAGGGTGGGTTCTCCCTCATGCTGGATGAGTCTACACTAAATTCTTCTCCTCCGGGCGCGAAAGACTCTTCCCTACATAGGTACTCACTGACCTCAGGGGAGCGAGCATGTGTTGCTCTCCCCTCATAATGTCAAATCATATCAAACTCATTATATCATCTCACTATTTTCGAAACTCTCGAACCTAAATCCACAAACATCCTCTACGGTCGCTGGGCACACGTTCAAACAATTTCAATCCATCTATTACAGCATAATGAATGTTTATCACCAAAGGATAAATGTGCTGATGCCTGCCCACGGTGCCCCAAATATGGCCCTCAATCAGGTCGCCCACAACTCCTCCTGGGTTGCCACTAAATGCTTCTTCCAGTCCCGACTTGAGTCTGAGAAATCGCGAAACAGGCGCCATACCTGCTCAATTTATCCACTTAAAGTATTATCTCACAGTAGGGTCCACACAGGTACGACCACCCAGTAGGCTTCATGCCGCCCCTAATCATTACCACGAAAACAGAGATGCATTGTACCTCCTCCTCACACAGCTTCCTCACACATTAAACACATAGCCTTCGCTCAAACTCTCCACTGTGAGCTATGACCTTTCTTTTTCACAGGAGGTAACGACGTATGAGTCGACGTACGAGTCGACGAAAATCGTTCCATGTCGATTCTATTAACTTGAGTAAGGTTTTACAACCTCTGCCCCACATCACGTCTCATATCATAATGTCGACATCTTATCTTACCTCGTTTCCTTAAGATGCTTGCCCTCTGCTTTCTTCTTTTCAGTCATAATTTACTAACATTTGCTTAGTATAATTCCTTCCCCTGACTCCTATATCCAGTCAGGAGTGGAATAACTCTCTCAAGGCAGATCATATTTATGAGGCTACTTGGGGTTCATAACACAAGTCACTAGTTCTGTTGACTAGTCCTGTACTAGGCGTGTTCACTGTGTCTGTGTGCAGTGATGCCAATTGCTTTATACAGAAAAAAACAATCGACCAGTGAATAAAACAAGAAATAAAAGTACGATAACACGTTTAGTGACTTGGAAATATCTGTTCTGGTACAAATTTGCTAAAATCATCTAAAATATCAAGATTGTTTTAAAACCGTCTAGATATACATTGAACATCTAAATAACTTTTCTGACATACAATCATTGTTTTAATTCATCCAGATCTAGATGTAAAACATACAAATTGGCAAAACTAGATATTCCACTTGTATTTCAGTCCATTTACGATAAAATAATATGCTTCCTTTGAAATAATAGGCTCTATTCAACTGTGGTATAGCACCTCCAATATCATGAATATCTTTGTAATCAACCTTTCATAAGGCACAGTACCAGAGGATTTCTAAACTCAAGATACACAATGCAGCAATCCTTCCGCTATCAAGTCCTTCATATAAGCTGGAAAGAATGGAAGCAAATTTGTCAAAAATGAGTGGCCGCTCGCAAAGTCATATTCTGAATCCTTAGTCGATATATTTTTTTCAAGATATGAATGAATTTTGGTATTATTGATTCTAGCAATTTTCAGCTAAAGATGTTCAGAAATTAGGCAATAGTTCGACACAAATGTTTTCTCCCTCTTCTTAACGTTTAACACCAAATTTGCAACTCTGCGTAATTCTGCTACTTTGTAGGTTCTAATGATTTATTGATAATAATGACAAGGGATCATAAAATTTTTATTTACATTCTCTACGGGGCCCCTAGAAAAGACCACATTAAGGCTTTGGGGACTTGCTGAATAAGTTCAAATTAAACAAAAACTTTAAATATATTCTGATTCAGGAATTGGGTTGAAGGTTCATCGAACAAATTGTTGGGTAATGTAACAGGCGTATGATCATTGAACTGTTTAAAGGTTTGGCTACATGTATATTGTTACCAACACCTGAGATATAGTTCCTCAGTTATATGTTTAAACGACTTAGATAGCTCAATGGGCACTACAGAGAAAAAGGAGAAGGTAAGATAGCAACTAATAAAAACAAAATTAAATATTTACAAGAAAACCATGAACTAACAGAGGTGGCAGTCTGTTGTATTGGGAAATTACGTAGGAAACAAATGAGGAGTAACAGAATGAAAATAAGATAATTTATGAATAACCTTAAACTAACAGAAAAACAGGAATGCAATAGTCACATGAAAATAGTAAAGTTCTACCAAGATACCAAAAACGGCCTTTAACAAAGCACGATATGAACAGTAAAAAAAAGTTCCTTCGTAAGTCTGTGCAGACTTAACACTAGTTATACTAAGTGTGTAATCTGCTAGCTTTGAATGCCTTGTCTTTAATCAGCGCGCCGAACCAAGCTCATTATAGGCTTTATATGCAGATCTGGCAATAAGAGGGCTCCTGGTCACAGGCTCTGACTGAATGACCTGGAAGATTCGACAGCATCATGAAAGAAAACCTTTATATGCGCTTGCCTGTGAAGGCTGGGATGAATTGAAGCCTGATTTTCTGACTACAAGCGCACGTGGCGTGCCTCCCCACCAAGGCTGTGAAGACTGGTGTGTTCGGGGCACTCCCTGATCACAAGCGCTCATGGCAATGCCTCCCCGCCAATGCTGCGAAGGTTAATGTGCTGGGGAGCTCCCTGACCAAAAGCGCACGTGGTATGCCTCCCCAACAAGGACGGAGGAATGAAAACTTTTGACTTGTAGAAGGGTCACGAAATTGCTTATGCAGTATTGTTTTACATGCCAGTAAACACTCACAGCAAAGATTCTGTGATAATGTTGTCCCTTCCTGGAAGATGTTTGATGATGAAGGTGTATTCTTGGATGGAACAGCGACCACTGGAGAATCGTAGCATTGTGACATTTCATCGTGATAATAAATACCCGAGGGTTGTGGTTGATGTAGAACGGAAGATGATGAATGAGTATCCTCGAAGATACACATCGAACTTAGTAATCGCCGGGATGACGGCTCGAGCCAAGTTTTCCACCATGAGAAGAGGAGCATATATGAGTAGTGGACTTCTTGAAGAAGTAGCACACAGTGTATTCACCTAGTTGTGCTTGTGGGGGTTGAGCTTTGCTCTTTCGGCCCACCTCTCAACTGTCAATCAACAGGTGTACAGATTCCTGAGCCTACTGGGCTCTATCATATCTACATTTGAAACTGTGTATGGAGTCAGCCTCCACCACATCACTTCCTAGTGCATTCCGTTTATTAACTACTCTGACACTGAAAAAATTCTTTCTAACGTCTCTGTGGCTCATCTGGGTACTAAGTTTCCACCTGTGTCCCCTTGTTCGTGTCCCACCCGTGGTGAAGAGTTTGTCTTTGTCCGCCCTGTCAATTCCCCCTGAGAATTTTGTAGGTGGTTATCATGTCTCCCCTTACTCTTCTGTTTTCCAGGGATGTGAGGTTCAGCTCCTTTAGCCTTTCCTCGTAGCTCAATCCTCTCAGTTCCGGGACGAGCCTGGTGGCATACCGCTGAATCTTCTCTAACTTCTCTAATCTCTGTGTGTGTATGTGTGTGTACTCACCTATTTGTGCTTGCAGGGGTTGAGCTTTGGCTCTTTGGTCCCGCCTCTCAACTGTCAATCAATTGGTGTACAGATTCCTGAGCCTACTGGGCTCTATCATATCTACATTTAAAACTGTGTATGGAGTCAGCCTCCACCACATCACTGCCTAATGCATTCCATCCGTTAACTACTCTGACACTGAAAAAGTTCCTTCTAACGTCCCTATGGCTCATGTGGGTACTCAGTTTCCAACTGTGTCCCCTTGTTCGCGTCCCACCAGTGTCGAATAGTTTATCCTTGTGTACCCGGTCGATTCCTCTGAGGATTTTGTAGGTTGTGATCATGTCTCCCCTTACTCTTACTTACTTACGAGCTCCATGCTGGGGCCGCACACTCCAGGATGTGGTGTACAAGAGTCTGAATGACTCCTTACACAGGTTCCTGAACGCTGTTCTGATGTTAGTCAGCCTCGCATATGCCGCAGACGTTATTCTTTTTATGTGGGCTTCAGGAGACAGGTTTGGTGTGATATCAACTCCTAGATCTTTCTCTCTGTTCGTTTCATAAAGTACTTCACCTCCTATTCTGTATCCTGTGTCTGGCCTCCTATTTCCACTGCCTAGTTTCATTACTTTGCATTTACTCGGGTTGAACTTCAACAGCCATTTGTTGGACCATTCACTCAGTCTGTCTAGGTCATCTTGTAGCCTCCTACTATCGTCCTCCGTTTCAATCCTCCTCATAATTTTTGCATCATTGGCAAACATTGAGAGAAACGATTCTATACCCTCTGGGAGATCATTTACATTTATCAAAACAGTATAGGTCCAAGGACTGACCCCTGCGGGACTCCACTCGTAACGTTTCGTCAATCTGAGACCTCACCCCTCACATTGACTCGTTGTCTCCTGTTGCTTAGGTACTCCTGTATCCAACGGAGTACCTTCCCTTTCACTCCAGCCTGCATCTCCAGCTTTTTCACTAGCCTCTTGTGTGGCACTGTATCAAAGGCTTTCCGACAATCCAAAAATATGCAGTCTGCCCACCTTTCTCTTTCTTGCCTTATTTTTGTTGCCTGGTCGTAGAATTCAAGTAACCCTGTGAGGCAGGACCTGCCATCCCTGAATTCATATTGATGCTGTGTTACAAAGTTCTTTCGCTCCAGGTGCTCCACTACCTTTCTTCGCACAATCTTCTCCATCAGCTTGCATGGTATGCAGGTTAGGGACACTGGTCTGTAATTCAGTGCCTCCTGTCTATCCCCTTTCCTGTATATCGGGACTACGTTAGCTGTTTCCCAATTTCTGGCAGTTCCCCTGTTGCCAGTGATTTGTTATACACTATGGAGAGTGGGAGGCACAGTTCTTCTGCTCCTTCCTTTAGTATCCAAGGGAGACTCCATCTGGGCCTATAGCCTTTGTCACATCCAACTCTAGTAAACACTTCCGTACTTCCCCGCTGGTAATCTCAAACTCTTCCAGTGGTTCCTAGTTAGCTATTCCCTCTCTTATCTCTGGGATTTCTCCTTGCTCTAAGGTGAAGACCTCTTGGAATTTCTTATTCAGTTCCTCACACACTTCCTTGTCGTTTGTAGTGAATCCTTCTGCCCCTATGCTTAATTTCATAACCTGTTCCTTTACTGTTGTTTTTCTCCTGATGTGGCTATGCAGCAATTTAGGCTGAGTCTTTGCCTTGCTTGCGATGTCATTTTCGTATTGTCTTTCTGCCTCTCTTCTCATTCTGACATATTCGTTCCTGGCATTCTGGTATCTTTCTCTGCTCTCCAGTATCCTGTTATTCCTATAGTTTCTCCATGCCCTTTTACTTTGCTGCTTAGCTAGCCTTCATCTCTGATTAAACCATGGGTTTCTCATCTTCATTTCACTGTTTTCCTTTGGGCTAGGACAAACGTGTTTGCTGCGTCCTTGCATTTTTTCGTGATGTAGTCCATCATATCTTGGGCCGTCTTTTCCCTGAGCTCTGTTTCCCATGCTATATCTGTTACGAATTTCCTTATCTCCTCATAGTTTCCCTTTCGGTATGCTAACCTTTTGGTTTCAGTATCCCTCTCGAGTTCAATAACCTTCTTCAATCAGGTACTCAAACACCCAATACACTGTGGTCGCTCATTCCTACTGGGGCCTCAAAAACCGATTTCTCTTATGTCAGAGTCGTTCAGGGTGAAGACCAGTCGAGTCTCGCTGGTCGTCATTTCCTCTCATCCTTGTGGGTTCTCTGACATGATGGGTTTAAGAAGTTTCTAGTCACCACCTCCAGTAGTTGGGCTCTCCACGTATCCTCGCCTCCATGCGGTTCCTTGTTCTCCCAATCAATCCTTCCGTGATTGAAGTCCCCCATGATGAGCAGGTGGGATCTATTTCTACAGGCAGCGAGGCTGCCCTCTCAATTATAGTGTTAACTGCATGTTGTGTTTTCGTACTCTTGACTGGGTCTTCTGTCATTTGGTGGAGGGTTATATATTACTGCTACTACTATCCTTGGTCCTCCCATTGTCATGGTGCCTGCTATGTAGTCTCGGAATCCCTCACAGCCCGGGATAGCCATCTCCTTAAAATTCCATTCCTTTCTCATGAGTAGGGCCACTCCGCCTCCTCCCCTACCTTCCCTCTCTTTCTTATTACTGTGTACTCCTGGGGAAACACAGCATTCGTTATGATTCCAGAGAGTTTGTTTCAGTGAGTCCGATTACATCTGGGTTCACTTATTGTGCTCTTTCTTAGTTCACTTGCCTTACTTGTGATCCCATCTATGTTCGAGTACATTGCCCTGAAAACTGACTCTCTTCTGCTTCTCCTCTGGGGGGGACCTGTGGGGTCTGGGGTGTGAGCGGGAGCTGGGAGGATTGGTACGGGAGGAGACTGGTGGAGGAGAAGGGCTTGGGGGTGGGGGGGGAGGGGAGGGTAGGG
>WNGS01054922.1:0-13663 GCA_020271785.1 Procambarus virginalis
TTAAGCAACATCCATCGTCATCCCTTCACCTTCGTGTGGTCTGGTCAACATACTTTAGCCAGGTTATTGTGACTCATCGCCTGCATAGAAACTGTAATTGTGGTTGATCTCGAACCCATTGAAATGTGACGATCGACGACTCGACGAATGGTCGATCTCGAATGTGACGACTTATAATGAATTTGTAACTATATCATCAAGATTGTAACCAGTTTAGCTAAATGTATTGTGGGGTTCAGTCCCTAAGCCCTATATGTGCCTCTGTAACCATTTAGGTTACAGGGCAAAAACATAAGAACAAAGGTAACTGCAGAAGGCCTATTGGCCCATACCAGGCAGCTCCTATCTACAACCACCCAATCCTACTAATATACATGTCTAACCCGCGCTTGAAACAATCGAGGCAGCCCACCTTCACTACTATGAAGTTCGAAAAATAATTCCTCCACCACTATGAAGTTGAAAAAAATTAACTCTGAAGTTCGTATAGCAGGTTAAGCAAAGGCAAATCCTAAAGGTTTTTTTCAGTTATATTGAACAAAGGTTAGGAAAAGGATAGGTCCATTAAAGATCAAGACAGATCATATATTGGATTTTCGATTTTTGATATTTTGATATTTTTTGATATTCGATTTTTGTATCATCGGCAAATTTGCAAATGCTGCTACTCAAACCTTAATCTAAAATATTTATATTTATTATAAACAACAGAGGTCCCAGTCCAGAGGCTTGAGGCACTCAGCTTACAACATTTTTCCACTCTTATAACCACCCAAGCTCACTCATATACATGTCGAACCCACGTTTGAAACAATCAATCCACGTTTGGCGGTAATTTGTTCCACAAATCAACAACCCTGTTACCGAACCAGTATTTTCCCAGGTCTTTCCTAAATCTAAACTTATGCAATTTATACCCATTATTTCGTCTGGTGCTGATACTTTTAATATCCCATTTGTTATGTCCATTCATCAACTTGTAAACCTCTATCATGTCACACCTAACTCTTCGCCTTTTCAGTGAATGCAATTGGGGAATTAACTTTGTTAATTAACTATGCTGGATACGTTCAAGTGAATTTATATCAATTCTATAGTACGGCGACTAAAACTGAACTGCATAATCAAAATGGGGCCTAACCAAAGCAACAAATTGATTGATTGATAAGAATTAAGCCACCCAAGAGACAGCACGGGAATGAAGAGCTTTAAAGAGCAAGCTATAGCTGAAGAACAAAACCAGGTGTCTTGTTATTACCCTTCGATTAATAAATCCTAGTGTACTATTTGCCTTATTACGAACATTCATGCATTGATCTCTTGGTTTAAATTCTTACTAATCATAACTCCAAGTTCCCTTTCGAAATACCCGACTTTGCAATCACAACACCATCTATCTCGTATCTTGTAACTCTATCATATATCATTACCTAACCTCAAAACTTTCCATTTATCAGCATTGAACTGCATCTGTCAACCTTTTGCCCATTTCAAAACTCTATTTAGATCAACTTGAAGAGATAGTGAGTCTTCTTCTGTGTTATTTCCCTACCGATTTTTGTATCATCGGCAAATTTGCAAATGTTGTTACTCAAACCTGAATCTAAATCATTTATATATACAGTATTATAAACAACAGAGGTCCCAGGACAGAGCCTTGAGGTACTCAACCTACAACATTTTCAAACTCTGATTTAACCCCATTTATACTAACTCTGTTGAGCGTTGAACATTTATACATCAACTCTGTTGATGTGAGCACTTAATTGGCGGTCAGTGGTGGCGCTTAATTCTTAAAAAGCAATATATACGCTCGATCGTGATGTAGTTTAGTATGCGGTTTAAAGAAAAAAGAGCATATCAATGTTATATCACAGAAAACGAATTTATCATAAACTCATGTATTTGTCTTATCATATGGAAATGCATTCATATTTATAAAATAACAATATGAATAGCAAAATTTCTGTAAATCCCCTACCATGTTGGAATCTGGAAATTAATGAGCAAATGTGCTGGCTGAAGGCCCTGAAGGAAACCACATTGGTTTCATTTTGGATACAAATGTCCATGGAGATTCAGAATGGAAATTAATTATAGTTGAACCTGCAGAGAGGAGTTTAAGAATCTGTGGTGAGAGTGATGGACACAGCCTTCACAATTATACTTCAGAGAATGTAAACATCTAAGAGTCATTAGAAATATGTGTTGAATAATAAACCATACAATGTTTGAGTTCGGGAAAACGCCATTTGTCATATATACTAGCTGTTCTTAAAGATTCACCCATTTTGCAACAGCAAGATAATTATAAGATTTTAAGGGTTGACGAATGTTAATCTTCTTGTTTGATAAACTGTGCACTCGAGACATAGTTAATAAGAACACGCCAATATAAGACAACAAAACGTTTTCAGATTCTTTCACACCAATTTCCAGCAACTTTTATAATTTATATAAATTATTTTAGGGAATAATACATAAATTATATATTTAAACATGATATTAGTGTTTAGTGGAATGCATAACGAGTCAAATTGTGTTAAAAAGAGCGATTTTTTGTAAATTTGGAAAACTACTTTTTTCTGATCATATATATAAGTAAATGGATTGTGAAGGTTTCACTCAGAAAATAAATATCATTCACAATTTATTAATGAATTTTACAAAAAACACCATAAATTTTATATTTAAACATGTAAAAACTATTTGTAATACATTAGGAACAAAATAGTTGTAGAAAAACAATTTATTATAAAACCTTTGTGTTTGGATTTTTTGATTAAAAGTTTCTCAAAGGCTCTCCTGCACCATTCTCAATGTAAATCATTCCCACGCCTATGGGAAGAGATAGACGAACGTTTCCTAGATGATTTGTGTTTGCTGGGAAGACACCACCACAGGGGCCGCAGCATCCACGGGCACACCACCGACGACCGCGGGGGAACCGAACCGCACACGCCCTTCCTTAAGGTCACCACCAGGCTGCCATCCACCATCCCCCCCACTCCGGCAGCGGAGGCCACCACACCCCACCGCGGAGAAGCCCCCGCGGAGAGGGAACAGCAGCACACCACCAATGTCAGCAGGCGCATGGACGTCCGCCACTACTAACCACGGAGCGAGCACCGTACCCGGGACCACTGCATCCACACCCGAGTCCGCACAGTCACTAAAGTCCCCAACATCAGCCAGGGAGACGACGAAGGTCTGGAACGTTTGGGCACCGGCCTGAGATCGTCAGAGCCGGAAGCCGACCCAGAAACATGGGCACTACGAGCCGGACGAACTGACGTCCGCCGCAAAACGGCAGCAGCCTCGACCAGAGGGGGAACTGGACCACACACAACCGGGGACCCCACATCCACCGCAGCACCCAGCACAGCCGGGAGCCGAGGCGATGATGCAGGGCCAGGCGCAGCAGCTGAAGACAGGTGATCAGGCGGTGAGGAGGGCGCAGCAGAAAGGCCCACTGGAGCAGCAGGGACAGGAGCAGGAGGATCCACCGATAGCATCGCAACATCCTGAAGAGGGCCGACGACATCCGGGGAACTTCAAGGGACGCCGGGGGAGCCGCAACAACGAGCTGGTCGGTCTCCGCATCCCCGGAGTCCTCGTCCAGGGGAAGCGGAGGGAAATCTTCTTCCCTAAAGAGGTTGATAGGGGCAACCGGAGCCGCCTCGCACCCGGCAGCCTGATGCCCATCAAGCCACACCGGAACAGGTCCGAGGCTGTCGGGCATAGTACACCCGGATGTAGCACCCCAGAAGCCAGACCGAAGACGGAATATCCGCCCTGAGGCGCATTCCCAAGGTGCGAATGTTCGTCCGTCTTCCGGCAAACCTCCCAGAGGATATCGTGTTGACCCTCACACTGACGACCGGCCAAACCTCTGGAAGTAACGCCGAAGAAGATCCTCGGAAACTCCAGGGCGCCCCATGCACACTGACATAGGTCAGCGCACCACTCCGGTCTGATATGGAAACCGAGCCGGCACCACCGGCATCGACAACGAGCGTCCCTCGTACCGACCGAGGAAGTCACGGTACACCTCCTCCGTCACAAGCTTGACGACAACGCGATGTGCAGTCACAATCTCAATACCGTCGACGTCCAGCACAGGGACATGCAGCATGTCGCACAGAACCACGGCCACCTCCGGATATCCAGCACGCCCCGTGAACTCCAGGCCACGGAGTTCACGCGCTTAATAGATGGAAGTGGACCACTCATGGTAGTCCGCCACGTCACCACCTGCCACGTCTGCACTCAGCCAGCCAGGCAACAACACTGGAGGGGGGGGGCAGCGACGCCCCGCCACCTGGCGACCAAACAGCTAAGCACCCCAGCAGGCACGGAGGGACACGTCCGCACTCCACGGCTGCTCAGGGACAACTCACCCACGCGCATGTATGTATATTGTGTATCTCCTGTCTACACGAGCACCTTAGGCACGTAGTTAGGACAACGAGGGAATCACTGCTAGAGCTGATTGTCCTGGAGGCGACGAAGAGTCGGAAACGCAAGCTGTAAGTCCTGTACTGCGCAAGGTGCTTGAGTCGGCAGAGTATCAGAATGTAGTGAACGTGTAGATGAATCTGACAAAAGAGCAGCTTTCGTGGGCGTCCCTGTAGGACAAGCAGTGCCCTGGCACCGACGGAGAGTCGGCAGGACAGGCTGTAGATTCCACATGATGTAGTTGCTGATGAAATTGTCAGATGAGTGAATAACGCTCACTGTGCAGCAAGCTGTAGTTGATGAAAAGGCAGAGACGATCGCGGTGAAAATCATAGCTGTGGCGAGGGTGTTGCCAGCGTTCCGTGAAAGGTGGCAGCGGTCCACAGCAAGCAACAGCAGTAGAGGTCCAGTGAGAGTCCATGTTGTAGTCCATCGTGGCTGGGTATCGTCGAAACTCTCAGGGGTCACCAATGTAATGTACGTTTATGTTACATTGTTGCGTTGATTAGATACACAGTGTTTAGTGAGTTTCATATTTATTTAGTAGTCCTGGATACAGCAGTGTCGTAGACGTTGAGACGAAGTCTGGAGCAGAGCAGAGAGCTGAGTGAGGCCGGAGTCGTGGAGCTCTATGCGGGAGAGCGTGGCGGCTCGATTGGGAATTGCGAGTGTGTGAACTCGGGGATGTTCACACACTCGCAATGTGTGTTCATCCAGCTACAAGAGCGTTGTAGCTGGATGCAGTCGTAGTCTGCTGTCTGCTCTGTGTCGAAGCTGTAGCGTCTTGGGTCGATTAGAACTGCCCAAGCCGAGTACTACATTCTTGACTGGAGATTGTACTGTTCGATATTCATCAAATCGCTTGCATATCCGCTCCTGACGACCCTGCTGCCCCTCCAACTTTTTCCGCTGCTCCTTGAGCCCACATCATCCCAAACATGATGTAATCACCCCAGAAGGAAGCTAAGTACCAATTGATCTAAATGTGACCGAAATATACGACAAAACCTAACCTACTAGCTCATCTCGACCTCATTAGTGTTGCTCCCTGGAGGAAGCTAACCTGACGTTTGCTGCTGCCACATCAACGAGTCTACCCCATCTGCCTCTGTACATCTCTGCTGCTACCATGCAAAACAATTCTAAGCTCGGCAAGGCTGCAAAGAAAGATAACACACCTATCAGGATGAACCCAACCAGCCAAGCTAGCAACAAGAATAACGCGGCTGTCTCCCCCCTAGCGGCAACCGGGGGGGGGGGGTACCGACCCTCCCTGCGTCAACAATAACAAACCTTCCCAGCTGAGTGAAGCGTCGTCACTGACTCGAGCCATGCAACAGTTAAGTAACCATATGGAGCAACTTAAACGAGCTGCCTCCCCATGTTCTGACTTTAAGCGTCTCGCTGATAATCCATGGCTCAAATTATTGACTCAGATACATGATGACCAAAAGTCTATAATCCGAGAGCAGTCGGACCTGATAATGAAGCTACAGAGTGATGCTTTGGCCATGCACAAGATTAACCAAGATCTGTCTGCCAGAGTCGACCACCTCGAACAGGAATTAAGCTCTCTTCAGATCTCGGTTACTAACTCTAAATCAGCAGAAACCTCTAAGAAGCAAGAAGAGATGTTTCAGAAGTTAGAGAACCATTTTAACTCCCTACAACAGCAACACACTGCAACCCAAGACGAATCAGATCAACTTCAGCTCCTTGATTCTGTCATCATCTCATCACTTGATTTTCCCCATGAAACTAACAGAGAAGACTGTACTGCCATCGTGATCCAGGAATTGCGTACTAAGCTGAATTATTCAATCGAAGCAAGTGACATCAAGTCAGCTTATAGAGTGGGTACGAAATCATCTGGTACAAATAATAGGAAGATACGTGTGAAGTTAGATAGCTGCTCCCGCAAGTCTGACCTTATCACTGCTGCAATCAATAGGAAATCCAATGTTTATGTGAACGAATGTCTAACCATATTCAGATAAAATCTCTTATTTAAACTACGTGGAATCTGCAAAAGATTCCCTGCTATTAAACATTGTTTTGTGCGCGATGGTAAAATAATAGCTAGGAAGACTGACTCTGGAAAAACTTATGTCATAACCACTGAGGCACACCTCACTTCCTTCCTGGATGACTGTGGGATATCAGCTGAATAACCAGAACATAATTTGTAGTCTCACATACAACCAAAGTGTACTTAAGCTCTGCCTTTCCTTGCCAAAGATTTTTTAATTTTATTTTTATTTTTTGTTTGTCATCTTTGCCTGTTTTTTACTCTTAATTATTTGTTCTTAGTTAATCCCCTTGTCACTAAACTTAGGGATTTTATTACCCTGCTATATTTAAAGTAACTTGGTATTTGTTTCATGTAATCATTTATTGGAATTAAGCAATAGTATAATTGTTTATATCATCTACCTCAGTATCATAGTAAAATCTTCTACATTAATATACTCTCACCCTGTTTATTTTTACACTTAGATTTATATTAGAGTAAAATTCAAGATTTACTCAGATATACATGTCATCTTCTGTTTTCTTTTTTTTCGGAATTATCTATTTGAGCTCACTTTGTTTTCTTAGGTTCATACCAACTATAGGATTTTAATTAACCAATACTAAGCTAATTATCCTCAAGTTCATTTTACTTTATGATTATTATTTTTCTTATTATTTTTTATTTTACATTTGTATTGTCAGTCTCTACTGAGTTTTTGTTTTTTATTTTATCTAACTTCTGTGTCCTTCCTGGCTATCTATTGGATCTCTATTTTACTTCTAAATTGTTACTATTTTATTGTATTTGCTTTTATTCTTGTTCTTTCCTATATCATGTATCTTGTATCGTGATCCCTCAGCATCTCTATGCACACTGATATTGATCCTGATCAAAATCTTCTGTCTCATTTCTACACCAACCAGCACATTGATCATCATTATTGCAAGTATTTCACAGCACACCAGGCTAAAAACAAACTCCAAAATAACACCTGTTTATCAGTTTACAACCAAAATGTTAGATCACTTGGTAAACATTTTGACGATTTAAATGCATTACTCACAGCGCTAGGTACTAACTTATCGTTCATTATTTTAACAGAAACTTGGCTAAATAAAGACTATACCCAACTCTACAACTTAGCTGGTTATAAAGCCATTCATAACTGTAGGCCTAATAAAAAAGGTGGTGGCACAGCTATATATTACCGAGATACATTTATCTGCAACAGTATTATTAGTGACAGAGATGACTACTGTGAATATACTTTTGCTCAGTTTACAATTAAATCCCTTAAATCCTCTTTGACTATTGGAGCCATCTATAGATTTCCCAATACAAACATAGCTTCTTTCTCAGACAACCTAAGGAATCTTATTATAAACAACAATCTCAACAAAAACCACACCATTCTGGGAGGAGACTTTAATATTGACCTGGGTCAACAAAATTGCTCTCAAGTTGACTATTTCCTTAACAGCATGAACTCCTGTATGCTATTCCCAACAACCACCAAACCTACCCGAGTCACTCAAACATCAGCCACTACCTTGGACCACATATGGACAAACATAACAGCTCCCCTTGTATCTGGTATAATCTACGACAGAACAACTGACCACTATCCTACCTGTCTGATAGCGAACATGGACATAACACCTCCAAAAAGCAAGAAACTTTCATTTAGGCTACACAGTGAATCAGCTTTAGGCAATCTTACAGATGCACTTCACAATATTAACTGGGATTCTGAATTCAATAATACGCAGGATATAAATTCATTAGCTAACCTCTTCCTCTCCAAAACTCTAAGCCTCTACAACCTTCATTGTCCCCTTCTTACCAAGCAAGTAACTGACAAAAGATTAAACAATCCATGGCTTACAAGTGGCATTCTTAACTCAATCAACAAGAAACATGAATATGAAAAGAAACTTAGGATTGGCCTAGTTTCAAAGGAAGTAGCTAAAATATATAAATAAATAAATAAATATGTTTATTCAGGAAAGGTACATACATAAAGTGATTTTACATAAGTGGATCGATTTATAGATAGAGCTAGTACATACAATGCCTAAAGCCACTATTACGCAATGCGTTTCGGGCATGTTACGACTCTGGGTTCTTTAGAGGGAAACCAGAGGTCAAAATTTGAGCTTACTGAGCTACCATAGAGTAAAAACGCATTGCAAGTTGCATTTGTCGTATCTTCCCTGCCAGTCGTAAGACTAGTCTTGTCTCTCAAAGTGTATTTAAAGATTGAGCTTGGGGTTGATTATTAAATAATAAAATAGGCACCAACTATGTTTACTAATACTGTCTAATCATTTGTAAAGTAAACCTGAGTAAACTTTGTATCGGGCACCGGTATGATTAGTTGAACAGTCTGCCGGCAGCATTAGTCCGCGGAGGAGGAGACGAGAGACTAGCTCGCCCTTCTCTGCTGGCTGACTGTGGTGGAAGGAAGTGCCTCTCCTTCCTCTTATTTATTTATTTCTGTATCTTCGTCTGGTTAAGTCTTCTTTGCTATTTTTTATGGTTATATTGTGGCATACCCTTGTTCTATGTGTAGAGTAGTATACCTGGGGTGTAGTAAGTGTTTTTAAGTGTTTATCTTACCTGTTATGCTAACGGGGGTCCCAGTGTAAACACGTGGTCCCCTACCCTAAGCTGACTACCTAAAGTGTTTTATAGTAGAGCTTTACCCTAGCTTGCTTTCAGTGTAAAACCTTGTATCCTGTCTACGTGGACCAAGGCTGTTTAACGTAAGATTGTGTGGTAAAGTTAGTATTATATTGTTATTGGTGTGATTGTGTATGGGGGGTGTTGAGGGGTTAGTAAATAAGTAAGTTTGAACAGAGTATCCCTTTTTCCTGTGTGGGAGTACAATAATCTATCTCTAGACGTACAGAGTGTAGTAGCAAATATTTATTACTGTGGATATTTTATTTTGGGGGCCGGGCCTTTTGGTTCTCCCATATCTTGATACCTCTGTATTCTACTTACCCTTACCCCTTAATAGTACCAGTTCCCCATAGCAAGTCCACCATTGTTCATAACAAGTGGTTGGCCTGTCCGGGAGGAACGTTATTATTGTAAAAAATTAGATTTTTGAGTGCCAAAACTAAAAATTCTTGTTTCCGCAGAACGGTTGTGGGCTAGCCTAGGGTCCAACTCATCTGGCGTAGGACATTCTTTGCACTGACTGGACACCCAGCTGGACTCCTTCACGATTAAGGTTAGTGTGGCCTTGTGTTAGGGGCCGTGCAAATTTTTGTTTTTCCAATTTTTTAATTTTTAATTTTTCTGTGGCTAGGAGCTAAAATTTTTAGTGATGTCATCTGAAATGCAGAGACTGGCAATGAACCCTTCAGTGATAGAGATAAAGAAGCTCAACAAAGCTAATTTAATATTGTTAGGCAAGGAATTTGGCCTAGAATTAAATGACGCAGATAGAAAGTGGACTTTGATGAATGAAATTTTACGGCATTGTATAGACCAAGAACTAGTGCCAAGTGATACAATTTTATGCGAGCCCAATTCAGGGGAAAGTGTAGCTAGTAGAAATATAGAATTAGAATTAGCACTAGCCAAGTTAAGACTGGCAGAGCAAGAGGCCAGAGAAGCAGAACAAAATGCTAAAGTGGAAGAGCAAAGGCTCAAAAATGAGGCGGCAAGAATGGTACCACCACCTACTGGGGACTCGAACTCCAGACATTCTGATAAAAACCACAACTTGCCTGAATTTTCAGAGTCAGACCCTGAAAGATTTTTTAACCATTTTCAGAGACTAGCCATGTCCATGAACTGGCCAAGGGAAGAGTGGGTGAAAATCTTGCAGGGGCGGCTTAGGGGTAAAGCACAAGATATTTTATTAATATGCCTGACGACGAGTGTTTTGTATATGATGAAGTCAGGGAAAGAATTTTGAGGGCGTACGAAATTACTCCTGAAGCTCACCGCCAAACTTATCGCAACCTTAGGCCCACTCACAACCAACCGTTCACTGAATTTGCCAATGAGCAAATTAGATTGTTTGATAAATGGATTCGCTCGGCTAAAGCCGAAACATACCAGGCACTCAGAAATGTAGTCTTAGTAGAACACTTTATAGATAGTATGCCAGAATATATTTCGCAATACCTTAGAGGTAGGGTAGAGTTAAATTCTAAAATAGGGGACTTGGCCAAGATGGCAGAAAACTACCAGTTGGCGGGCAAAAGGCCCAATAAAAATAATTTTACCCCACAGAGTAACAAAACTTATACCCACAGCCAGTCCAGACCAGCTCATTCTAAACCTTTACCTAATGCACCTTCTGTTTCAGACATAACTAACCCTGTTAAATTGTCTAGCCCCACGACACTAAAGAGTGAACCGAAGGGTAATTCGGTTAGTAATGTCTCTTCTCCCCGACGTTTCTGTGGTCATTGTAAAAGTTCAACCCACAATATTAGCCGTTGTTGGCAACTGTACCCGGAAAAAAGACCCAATGCTCTCGTTGTGACACAGGGCTTGAGGCCTTCTGAAGGGTTAGGGAGTAAGACTTCCAACCCACAGTGGTTGGACCTGCTTACCCCATTCTTATCGAAAGGGAGACTACTTTTGTCTGAGGGTTCTTCCTGGAGGGACGTGGTGATCTTCCGAGACACCGGTGCCATCCAGACTTTAATTTTAGAGAGTGCTTTGCAAGGTGCCAATACTCTCGACACTGGAGAGGTGGTACTGGTCGAGGGTGTCACTAGTGATACTCGAGCAGTACCCCTCCGTAAGGTTACCCTGGAATCTGATTTCCACAAGGGTATTTGTACAGTCGGAGTCACTTCGTACCTACCTTTCCCTAATGTTGATGTAATATTGGGTAATGATTTAGCCGGGGATAAGGTAGGGGACTCCAGACTGCCTGTTATGTTGCCTACCCCAAAGGTTTGCCTGGATTCACCCACCGCAGAGGATAATGTTGTGTACCCTGCGTGCGTGGTGACTAGGTCTATGGGACTTAAATGTAAGGGCAGCCCTGTGCTTGCCAAGGTGGTAAATCCCAAGGACACGAGGGACCTTCCGAGTGGTGAAAGCCCAGTGGACCTTGCGGACACATTCATGGCCCGACTCGATGACGGGGCCGAGGACATTGTGGAGAGCCTGCCACCACCGCCTACCGAGAGTAGTGGGGAGGTGGAGAACACTGTTGAGCCTCGGCCAATGGCATCTGACCAAGGCCTGGATGCCTCCTTGAGTGAGTTACAGAAAGCTGACCCCAGTCTTGCAGATTGTCACGAGACAGCCGTCTCTAGGGAGGAAATTGTAGACGCAGCAACTGGGTACTACTACAATGATCGGATTTTGATGAGAAAATGGAGACCTCAGAGTGCTCCCTTGTCAAATGAGTGGGAGGTAGTCCACCAGGTTATGTTGCCGACCTGCTATAGAGAAAGAGTTTTGTCAGCTGCCCATGATGATCCTATGGGGGGACATCAAGGCATTAATATTACGTATCACAAAATCTGCAAGTATTTTTTCTGGCCCAAGCTGAAAAGCGATGTGGCAAAATTTTGTAATGCATGTATTGCATGTCAACTTGTTGGGAAACCAAACCAGACTCCACCTAAAGCTCCTCTAAGCCTATTGTCGTGCCGGAGGAACCATTTTCTCATGTGGTAATGGACTGTGTTGGTCCATTACCTAGAACTAAGTCTGGTAATATTTATCTAATTACGATGATGTGTATCACGACTCGTTACCCAGAGGCTTTTGCTGTAAGGAACATCCGAGCAAAGACTGTTGTTGCTCGTATGTTGCAATTTTTTTCCACTTTTGGACTGCCTCGGGTTGTGCAGACTGACAATGGTACTAACTTTAAGTCTGATATTTTTGAACAATTTTGTAAGGACCATGGAATAACTCATAAGGTTTCCAGCCCATACCATCCACAGAGTCAGGGGGTCATTGAAAGGTTCCATCTAACTCTGAAGCAGATGTTGAAGACATCGTGCGAGAGTTCCCATACCTTCTGGGACGAGAACTTGCCGTATGTTTTGTTTGCTGCTAGGGAGGGGTTGCAAAGTTCACTGGGTTGTTCTCCTTTTGAGTTAGTCTTTGGCCATAAAGTTCGTGGACCCTTGCAAATGTTACAGGAGAATCTGTTAGGGAACGTAACGTTAACCGAAGGTTCGGCTTTCTTTGCGCAACACCACCAGAGACTCAAGGACTGCAAGGCTGCTGCACTAAAGTATCTTGGGAAGGTCCAAGAAAATATGAAAGAACGGAACGATGCCAAGGCTAAGTTGCGGGTATTTCAGCCCGGTGACCCTGTCCTGGTACTAAAGCCTCGACTGGGGAGCACTATGTCCCACAAGTACGAGGGCCCCTACATTGTGACAGAGAAGACTGGGGACCTCACGTACAAAGTGAGACACTCTGATAAGCGTAAACAGGTAATGCTCGTACACGTGAATCGGCTGAAGAAGTTCCAGGGCCCCAGGCCCATTGCACTAACCAATGTTTCCATTTCCAGTGAGGGAGGGATGATTGTTCTGGGGACCCAACTAATCTCATTCTCGATAATTCTAGTTCTGTGAATGCTGTGGAGGAGGGACTGTCCCATTTGCAGATGTCCCAACGTGACGAGGTGCAGTCGTTGCTTGACGAATTCTCCAGTCTGTTCGGGAGGTCCCGACCCAGACTGATGCCATTTACCATGATGTCGAGTTTACGGACTACACCCCCATTCGCCTTCAACCTATCGGATGAGTCCGGAAAAGAAGGCCATCGTCCGTAAGGAGGTCGACTTCTTGCTCCAGCACGGCCTCATCAGGCCGAGCCAGGGCTCTTGGTGCTCGCCCTGCCTTTGGTCCCCAAACCAGATGGCTCCTGGCGATTATGCACCGATTATCGGCAGCTCAACAAGGTGACCATAGTTGACGCCTATCCGTTGCCACGTCTCGAGGACTGTATCGACGAAATCGGGAACGCCACGTATGTATCGAAATTCGATCTTCGAGAGGGTATATCAAATCCCTCTCACTGAAACGTGCTAAACAACTAACGGCGTTTGTGACACCCGAGGGGTGTTTGAGTATCAAGTGTTACCATTCGGCTTGCGTAATGCCCCTGCCACGTTCCAGAGGCTAATGAAGCTCTTTGCTCGGGCTAAATGTGCCAAATTGTAGGGCGTAGTTAGATGATATTGTG
>WNGS01054927.1:0-11464 GCA_020271785.1 Procambarus virginalis
GGACATCTTAGTAAAGAAACAGTAGATAATTGAAGGTAACAGAAACATGGATGAATTTAAAATTCATGAATACAAATTTAAGAGATACAAAATTATTTCACACTGATAGAAAGATTAGACAAGGAGAGTGAGTAATAATATATATCAGAAAAATTTCGAAATGAATTGTCAAAAAAAAAAATGAGTCATCCAGAGATACGATTTGTATAAAATAAGTGACAATAATGTAGCCTGATTAGAGAAGCTTCATAAATAATATTGCAAATGATGAGTCACAATAACGTGGCTGAAGATATATTCCAACAAGTTTTGCTGTTATGGCGCCTATTCTTTTTTGATCCTGCTTTCTACGGCTGGTAAATTGGTTTTTATTCTTAAATCTCTCGACGCGTCCATTTAGGTGCTCAAAGTATTGTTCTGAGGGCATTATTTTTTACACTTCGAGTTTCTCCCATTGGTATCACTGAGGGATGAAAGAGCAGGAGTGAGGGAGGCACGGCTGTTAAGTAAGGCAAGAGAGAGGTAGAGAGTGGTGAGGAGTAGGAAATTCCTAGAGGAAGGTAAGAGCAAGGCGAAAGATACGGATGGGAGTAGAAGCCTCGTTCTTTCACTCTTCCGACTTCTAGCTTCATGTCCATCTAGGTTAAAGAAGCTTCAAACTCACTCCCAGGAAAAGAAGTCCCTGAAGTGTTAAATTGGAGCAAGTGAGATAAGGAACGAGGGAGAACTTTCTCGGGCTTGCTTAGGTTTAAGAAACCTAAGCTGATTTTTGCGATGTATGGCGGTAACAAGGGAAGACTCGAAGGCGCTAAAAGGCTGTTTAAAAGAAGGCGCTAAAAAGAAGGTAGGGAATCGAAGAAATTAAACAGAGTAAGACGCTTATGCATGGCAATCATATGCAGATGATGAGACACCGTAACGTGGCAGAAGATATGAAGACTAAACCACACACTAGAAAAGGAGACGTTGACGTTTCAGTCCGTCCTTGACCATTATCAAGTTGATTGTGATAAGAACATGGGTGGCACAGGCGAGACGTCGTTGTATCTTCATCTTCTGGAGTCTGGTTTAGTTTCATAATAATAATATTATAATAATGAAAATTGTATGTAGGTAACATATATACATTAGAGACATGATGCCGTGGTGTACTTGTAGGTGTAAAATCCATGTTATGTATTGAATATGAGTTTTTTTTAATACACAGAATGTTTCCGACATAACTTAATATGATTTGGTTATTCATAAGTTTAATGGTAACAACATATTCATAAAAAATGAGCAACGAAACATATTTTGATTGTTTTGCATATTTAGAGAGAGATTTAAAAAATATAGATTTAAAACCAACACCAGACATAGTACTAAATCCGCAGACCCACAACAAAACACAAGTTGGCAAGCATGAGGAAGAAATGTGTGTAAAATAGATTACATAATGTAATTAGGAATCTTAATTTCTCTTAAAATTGGAAGAGTGAAATACAGATTTTAATTGATTTGGAGCTCACTTTACAATTTAGGATCATTAATTTGCAAGTTTTTTTGCAAATTAAAAAGTTTTTTATCTTGATAAAAAATATCAAGTTTATATTTGACATTAACGCACTTGGCCAAGATAGCGCAAAAGTTAAACAAACCATAACTCTACTGAATGAATTGAAGGCTCTGGAGGTCTGAGCAGGAACCGAGTCAGGATTTTACTGTTAGTCTGCTTACACTCTGGACTGCGGATAATTTTATTCACGTTAAGCACCTCCTTCAGATCTCAAAGAAGTGGATTGATATATCAATGTGAAAACCATTTGAGCAATGGAGTGACTTGAACAGCATTCTGACACGTAGCCTAACCCACTACACCATCTTTCGAACAAAAGCCACCCAGCAGGAAACTCTAATGAAATCACTGGAGGCTTTGGAGGACAAAACTAATCCCAAACCAGAATTTTCACTCGGGCCTAGGGTAAAGTGTTCACGCCCTTATGTATGTTGACTCATGTCTTAGATAATATATAGATATATATATTATATATATATATATATATATATATATAGATATATAATATATATATATATTATATATATATATATATATATATATAATATATTGTCGGGGTTTCACGGTGTTCTCGTTATAGAAGGGTTAAAGCAACAGTAGACTGGATCTCCTTTCCAGGTGGTTGCTCCAACAATAACCCTTACTCACCGTCGTTCGGCGGGTCTTCCCTCAATCCTCTAGGCTCCACTGCTGGCCTCGGAGAGTACCCCAGTCGATCTCACAACCGGCCTTTAGATTATAAGATGAGTGAGGGCACAGATCGTTCCTCAATCTGTGGCCCGCCCCGACACCGAACTCTTACACAGCCTTCAAGGTCGCCAACGGGTTTTTTTTTTTTTTTGAGTTTTGTATTTTACTTAAAAGACAACGAGAAATAATATATACAATGTATCAGGATAATATATGACAATTGCTCCATTCATAGCATAATATTCTAGAGCGCACCGATATGGTACATCGGCACGTGTCACCTGTCAGAATGTCAGCTGACCGGGCCCTCGCGATCGTGGGAACAGACTAGTATGTTTCTAATTGTCACGATCCCCGTTTATTTAACTTTTCCAAAACACTATTCAACATTCACATGGCTTACTTATGATTTCACTGGCCTCACGATCAACATCTTATTCACAATACTCTCACAGTGACTTTTCACCGTACCAAAAGATTACTCTATTCTTAATAATATTTACTGTGAATGCACTCACTTGATCACTGAACTTTTCTTTATATCTATACTTCTCTCACAGAGATATCACTGGCAATCACTTCACGTATATGATATTATTCAGCACAGTCATGTCATATATAAATCAGTAATCAAATTCAGGCATATATATATATACATCATGAAGATCAATACACAGGCATTTATATCAATAGATCATAGAGATCAACACACAGGCATTTATATCGATAGATATAGAGATCAACACACGGGCACTTTATCAATAGATTATAGAGATCAATCACAGGCATTTATATCAATAGATTATAGAGATCAATACACCAATATCTGTTACTACAAGATATATATAATAATAATAACTCAATATAGATTAATAATAATAATAGTCACAGTAAATTCTCTGATGAATCTGGTGCTTGCACACACCCACACATAGATATATATGTAAACTGATACTGTGAGCGCTCTGGGTAGCCTCACCACATACTGTGCTCTCTGTGACTTAAACTCAAGTGAGACTTGCTCACGACATATAAAATATCCTGACAAGAAATATATATAGCTAACTAAAGGGGAAATGGGAGGGAACTGTAAACACCTACTTCACCTATCCTAGGATGACAGTTGGGTTGTAGCTCCTGGTCCAGGCTCTCGCCTCGTTCACCATCCAGAAACACAAGCCCACGCCTTAGGATGTCGCGTCTCCGCTTCTGTACACAGCAGGTCCGTGCTCCTCCTCAGTACGTCGCAGGGTTGAAGTCGGTCTCCTGGCCGTCAACTTTCCTCCCAACTACGGCAGCCAGCCTACGTCTCGGCGGTCGTCGTACGTTTCCCAATTAGTCCTTGTCACTGTACTCCCAGAGAACTGCCTCTCACCACTACGAAGTCACGGTGAAGTTACCAGCCGTACCAGACGATGCGCTTAAGCTTCACACGCACAGCACCCGACTTCAGAGCACTTGAAGCTCACAACACTGTCAATTCCCTCGTCGTCTAGATATATCGCTAGGTATTTGGGAAGACTTCTCGACGTGCTTGCATCCAACTGTTGACTCGTAGGGTTCCACGAAGGTGGGGTTACTGTCAAACTTGACAGGATCGTCGATCACACGTTCAACCTGGTTGACAAGGCTGTCAACCTGGTTCACTCACGGTGGGTGGCCCGGCCACTAAGCTGTCTCTTATACTGGTGAACTGCCAACGACGACACACGTCGATGCCCGGCCCACTTCTTGCAACGCACCTGTCCCTGAGCACTTGTTGCTCAATATTCTGTCAATTCCTTATCTGAGCCACTTCTGGGTTGCAGGAAGACCTCACAGAGTGCGTGCCAACAACTGGAGACGCTTAAATCCACCGGAGTTCGGTAAATCCGTCACTCTGACAGGATGACCGATCGCGCGTCCTACCTCTCGGACGTGTCGTGAAAGACTGATATCGCCTGGCGCCAACACGGCCGGACCCCCCATGCCTATGTGACGTCACTTTTCCCAAAGTTGGTTTTCATTGGCTCCCAGTGCCATGTCGCTGACGGTGACCAATCTGGCGCCACTGACGTCACACAGTTTTGGCGGGAGAACAGACTTGCCAGCGCCATATTGGCTCCCTAAAGGGCCTATCCCACAGGCCAAAATGTTCTATTTTGCAAATTTCTCGGCTCTTCGAGAATACTGTTCTCTCCCACATATGTTCAATTGATGCCTGCAATGTAGAGAACGCTCGGGAATAGTGGACATGACTCTTACAGCAGGCGTGGGAGAATTAGAAGGGGGGGAACACCGTCACATACCCCTCCCCTTAAAATAAGAGTCATGTCTGGTTAGTGCATGCGGGACAACGCATCTGCGACTACGTTGTCTTTTCTTTGATGTGTTTTATATCCAGCCAGTACTCCTGCAGCAGTAGAGCCCACCTCGTTAGTCGTTGGTTGGAGTTCCTCATTTTGTGCAAAAAGGTTAGAGGGTTATGATCTGTGAACACAAGAACAGGTCTTGCCCCCTCCCACGTACACGTCAAAATGCTTTAGGGCCATAACAGCGCCAAAGCTTCTTTTTCAACGGTACTATAGGCCCGCTGGTATTTCACAAACTTCTTAGAGTAGAATGCTACCGGCCTATGCACTTCACTCCTCTCTTGAGCCAACATGGCTCCTATTCCGACGTCGCTGGCATCCACGTACAGGATAAACTTGGCGGAGAAGTCTGGAGATATTAACACTGGAGCCTCTGTCAACAGTCTCTTGGTCTTCTCGAAAGACTCCTGACAAGCCTCTCCCCATCTCCATCGCACATTCTTGGATAGGAGCTCCGTCAAAGGATGTGCTACCGAGGAAAAATTTCTGCAAAACCCGCGATAGTATCCTATCATCCCGAGGTACCTTAACAATTCTTTGCGCGTCTTGGGCACGGGGTATTCTTTAATGGCCAGCACTTTATGATCCACCGGGGTTACTTCCCCTTGGCCGATCACGAAACCAAGGTACTCAAGGCGAGCTTTCCCAAACTCGCTTTTTGCTAAGTTCACAGTCAAGTTTGCCTCCTCGAGCCTTCTGAACAACTCTCCGAGCCTTTCCAAGTGCGTTTTCCAATCATCGGCGTACACAACGATGTCGTCTATATACACTGTGCAGCCCTCGGCGCCCCTGAGCAACTCATTCATCATTCTTTGGAAACAGCTCCCGCTGTTTTTCATTCCAAAGGGTAACACCTTATACTGGTACAGCCCATCCGGAGTCACAAAGGCCGATATTTTCCTGGCTGCGGGAGTCAAAGAGATTTGATAGTATCCCTTGAGCAGATCGACCTTGGATACGTACCTCGCACTGCCCACCTGGTCAATGCAATCACTCACCCTTGGCATGGGGTGGGAATCGGCCACAGTGACGGAGTTCACCTTCCTGTAGTCCGTGCAAAAGCGGAATGTTCCATCGCTTTTCTTTACCAGCAGGCATGGAGAACTCCACTCACTGTTACTGGGCTCCGCGAGGTCGTTCTCAAGGAGATACTCCACCTCCTTCCTCATTAGCTCCCGCTTCTCCGGGCTTACCCTGTACGCGCTTTGCTTGACGGGCCTGGCGTCCCTCACTTCCACCTCGTGCGTTACACTACGGTGACGTCGGGGCACGTCGGTGAAGAGGGAGGTGTTCTCCATCAACAGGTTCGTCAGTTCCGCGCTCTGTTGCTCTTTCAGGTGTTGTAGCTTGTCCCTGATCTTAGACAAACTCTCTGAATTGGTGAGTCGGGTACCATCCGCCCTAGACCACTTCCCTTCCTCCTCTGGAAGCTCTTGGTCCACTTGTACACACAGGATCACCTTTTCCTGGGGCTCTCGAGTCGCCGTCCGGTCCAGATTGGCGGCTCCTCCTCCTTCAAGGAAGAAAGGTTTTAGGCGGTCGACATGGCACACCTGTTTCTTTCGGGGTTTATCCGGCTTACCAATCTCGTACGTCACAGGACCCAACCGCCGTAGCACATGGTACGGTCCCTCGAACCGTGGCTCATTCACTCTGCTCTTACCCGGCAGTAATATCATCACCTGGGACCCAGTTTGGAACTCCCTCGGCGTAGCGCTCTTATCGTACCATTCCGACATCTTGCGCTGCGCTTCTTTTAGATGTTTTCCAGCCAGTTCCTTTGCTAAGGTGAGCCGCTCCTTAAACTTTAGAACGTACTCATTAACCGCTCCCACGGTCACCCCTGGTATCCATTGTTCCTTCAGCATGGACAGAGGACTTCTCACCTCGTGTCCATATATCAGCTGGAAAGGTGAGAAACCTAGTGATTCCACCACTGCGTTACGGATGGCAAATAACGCAGGGTATACTGCCTCGTCCCACTCAGCTCCCTGCTCAGCGCAGAACACTCTCAGGATCGTCTTCAAAGTGGAGTGGAACCTTTCGATCGCCCCCTGCGACTGCGGTCGGTAGGGCGACGACCGAATCTGTGTCACTCCCCAGCTTGTCACTGTTTGCCTGAACCACTTTGACTGAAAAATGCTTCCACAGTCCGTTTGAATTTCTCTGGGCATTCCTACCCAAGAGAAAAATCGTATTAGCTGCCCAGCTACTCCTTTTGAGGTCAACCGCCGCATCGGAACAGCTTCCGGGAATCTGGTTGACGCACACATTATTGTCATTAGGTAGGTATTCCCTCTCTTTGTCCTTGGCAACGGTCCCACTCCGTCGACCAACAGACGCTCGAATGCGGGCCCAAACGCTGGAACAGGGACTAACGGGGCCTTTGGTATTGCGGATTGGCTCTTTCCTGCCCTCTGGCACGGTAAGCACGTCTTACAATAACGCCTCACGTCGGCGTCCATACCTGGCCAGTAGAAATGGTCCCTGATCCTATGCAACATTTTGGTCACCCCCAGGTGACCCGCAGAGTCAACAGAGTGTGACAGATCCAACACTGTCGCTCTGCACTGGGCCGGCAACACTACCTGCTGTCTTGTACTTAGAGATGCCTCTCCGGCCTCTATCCTCACAGGTCTCCACTGCCTCATTAGTATGCCTTTATGCCTGTAAAAGTGAGTGGGCTTCTCAGGACCATCACGTCCTTCATTTGCCTCACGGATCAAATTGGGGAATTCTGCCTGTTGCAGCTCCTCGAGCATAGTGCGGTCCACCCCGACAGAACTGGTGAGGGTCACCTGTACCTCACCTTCTGGGCTGCCTTCGCCCTCCACTCGTTCTCCGGGTTCCATAACGAGGTGATCAATTCCCAGGCCGGCGGACGTCTCCTCGTCGGCCTTATCAGATCCACGCCCTCCTCGTCCTCCGCACCGCCTCGGAACTACGGCACATACAGGGAACGCCTCCATGGCGATTCCTTTCTCGTCCCCATAGGCGTCGAACACTCCGCCTTTCTTCCTGTAGTGCTTCTTAGCAGATGAGGAATTTAATAAAGCGAAAAGATTGAACTAAGGCAGATTGCTTCCCTTGTGAAAACATATCAGGTTGTCAGCATGGAATAGTAACTAGTAAAGACTAGGAAGAAGCTTTCAGTAACTGTTGTGAAAATCTCCAATGCATTTCCTGCACTGGAGAGCGAGTGTTCGACGGAGCTAACAGTTCACTCGACAGTAAAGACAGAAAAATTCATGCTGGGATAAAGCATATAGGGACAGTAAGTGACTCAACAAGATATGGAGTAATATCTTTATTGTTTGAAATTCTCAAGTATATGATGACAGGGCCTTCATTCCCATAATAGAATGAAAGAGGGCTTTCCTGGGGCTGGTACAGATGACATAATTGATAGGATGAACAACATTTTGTCTGGCAATGATAACAAGCTAATTGTTTGCTACTCAGCTGGAGAGAGATGGTATCTAGGGTAAGGGTGAGGAACCTATAAATAAATTGAAGGTTGGCAGTAGATATGATTAAGAAGAAAAGAGTTCCTATCGCAAGTGGAGTCCTGCCTGTGTTGGAGGAGAGTGGTTGTCAAGGTTGAGGGGTAACTGGGATATATTACCAGCTTTATTTTGTTAACGAAACAACATTCGTGGTCGAATGAGACTCGTTCTTTGGCCAAAACTCTTCTGTAAACAAGGACTGGGGGTGCAATTATCTAGGAGTGTGAGCGGTGACCCTCGGAGTCTCGATGTAAAAGCAGTTAGTAGGAGTTTAAACTGTAAGAGTATAGAGATCTGGGTGAGAACAATTAAAAGTGTACAAGTCACTAACTTGACAGATCAACATATCAGCACACTCCGGGTTTCTACACGACATAGGAGTATAATAAAACAAAATAGTTGGTTTAAGTGGACATCTTAGTAAAGAAACAGTAGATAATTGAAGGTAACAGAAACATGGATGAATTTAAAATTCATGAATACAAATTTAAGAGATACAAAATTATTTCACACTGATAGAATGATTAGACAAGGATAGTGAGTAATAATATATATCAGAAAAATTTCGAAATGAATTGTCAAAAAAAAAATGAGTCATCCAGAGATACGATTTGTATAAAATAAGTGACAATAATGTTAGCCTGATTAGAGAAGCTTCATATAATAATATTGCAAATGATGAGTCACAATAACGTGGCTGAAGATATATTCCAACAAGTTTTGCTGTTATGGCGCCTATTCTTTTTTGATCCTGCTTTCTACGGCTGGTAAATTGGTTTTATTCTTAAATTCTCTCGACGCGTCCATTTAGGTGCTCAAAGTATTGTTCTGAGGGCATTATTTTTTACACTTCGAGTTTCTCCCATTGGTTATCACTGAGGGATGAAAGAGCAGGAGTGAGGGAGGCACGGCTGTTAAGTAAGGCAAGAGAGAGGTAGAGAGTGGTGAGGAGTAGGAAATTCCTAGAGGAAGGTAAGAGCAAGGCGAAAGATACGGATGGGAGTAGAAGCCTCGTTCTTTCACTCTTCCGACTTCTAGCTTCATGTCCATCTAGGTTAAAGAAGCTTCAAACTCACTCCCAGGAAAAGAAGTCCCTGAAGTGTTAAATTGGAGCAAGTGAGATAAGGAACGAGGGAGAACTTTCTCGGGCTTGCTTAGGTTTAAGAAACCTAAGCTGATTTTTGCGATGTATGGCGGTAACAAGGGAAGACTCGAAGGCGCTAAAAGGCTGTTTAAAAGGAAGGCGCTAAAAAGAAGGTAGGGAATCGAAGAAATTAAACAGAGTAAGACGCTTATGCATGGCAATCATATGCAGATGATGAGACACCGTAACGTGGCAGAAGATATGAAGACTAAACCACACACTAGAAAATGGGAGACGATGACGTTTCAGTCCGTCCTTGACCATTATCAAGTTGATTGTGATAAGAACATGGGTGGCACAGGCGAGACGTCGTTGTATCTTCATCTTCTGGAGTCTGGTTTAGTCTTCATATAATAATAATATTATAATAATGAAAATTGTATGTAGGTAACATATATACATTAGAGACATGATGCCGTGGTGTACTTGTAGGTGTAAAATCCATGTTATGTATTGAATATGAGTTTTTTTTAATACACAGAGTGTTTCCGACATAACTTAATATGATTTGGTTATTCATAAGTTTAATGGTAACAACATATTCATAAAAAATGAGCAACGAAACATATTTTGATTGTTTTGCATTTTTAGAGAGAGATTTAAAAAATATAGATTTAAAACCAACACAGACATAGTACTAAATCCGCAGACCCACAACAAAACACAAGTTGGCAAGCATGAGGAAGAAATGTGTGTAAAATAGATTACATAATGTAATTAGGAATTTCTTAATTTCTCTTAAAATTGGAAGAGTGAAATACAGATTTTAATTTGATTTGGAGCTCACTTTACAATTTAGGATCATTAATTTGCAAGTTTTTTGCAAATTAAAAAGTTTTTTTATCTTGATAAAAAATATCAAGTTTATATTTGACATTAACGCACTTGGCCAAGATAGCGCAAAAGTTAAACAAACCATAACTCTACTGAATGAATTTGAAGGCTCTGGAGGTCTGAGCAGGAACCGAGTCAGGATTTTACTGTTAGTCTGCTTACACTCTGGACTGCGGATAATTTTATTCACGTTAAGCACCTCCTTCAGATCTCAAAGAAGTGGATTGATATATCAATGTGAAAACCATTTTTGAGCAATGGAGTGACTTGAACCAGCATTCTGACACGTAGCCTAACCCACTACACCATCTTTCGAACAAAAGCCAACCCAGCAGGAACTCTAATGAAATCACTGGGAGGCTTTGGAGGACAAAACTAATCCCAAACCAGAATTTTTCACTCGGGCCTACGGGTAAAAGTGTTCACACCCTTATGTATGTGTGACTCCTGCTCTATATATATATATATATATATATATATATATATATATATATATATATATATATATATATATATATATATATATATATATATATATATATATATATATATATATATATATATATATATATATTGTCGGGGTTTCACGGTGATCTCGTGATAGAAGGGTTAAAGCAACAGTAGACTGGATCTCCTTTCCAGGTGGTTGCTCCAACAATAACCCTTACTCACCGTCGTTCGGCGGGTCTTCCCTCAATCCTCTAGGCTCCACTGCTGGCCTCGGAGAGTACCCCAGTCGATCTCACAACCGGCCTTTAGATTATAAGATGAGTGAGGGCACAGATCGTTCCCTCAATCTGTGGCCCGCCCCGACACCGAACTCTTACACAGCCTTCAAGGTCGCCAACTGGTTTTTTTTTTTTTTTTGAGTTTTGGTATTTTACTTAAAAGACAACGAGAAATATATATATATCAATGTATCAGGATTAATATATGACAATTGCTCCATTCATAGCATAATATTCTAGAGCGCACCGATATGGTAACATCGGCACGTGTCACCTGTCAGAATGTCAGCTGACCGGCCCCTCGCGATCGTGGGAACAGACTAGTACTTGTTTCTTATTCTGTCACGATCCCCGTTTATTTAACTTTTTCCAAAACACTATTCAACATTCACATGGTTTACTTATGATTTCACTGGCCTCACGATCAACATCTTATTCACAATACTCTCACAGTGACTTTTCACCGTACCAAAAGATTACTCTATTCTTAATAATATTTACTGTGAATGCACTCACTTGATCGCTGAACTTTTCTTTATATCTATACTTTCTCTCACAGAGATATCACTGGCAATCACTTCGCGTATATGATATTTTCAGCACAGTCATGTCATATATATATATGCCTGAATTTGATTACTGATTTATATATA
>WNGS01054939.1:0-12673 GCA_020271785.1 Procambarus virginalis
ACTCCCTTGAAGGTCCGTGTGGCTTTACCTCTCTCTAGCCACACGTTATATTTGCCACCTTTCAGGCACTAGTACTGATCGGATGGCTAGGATACTCTTTTACATCAGTCTGTGCTGTTACCAATCTTCAGGCAATAAGAATTTCCATAGGAACATGGTGTTCCCTAGGTGGTACCGTGATAACCTTCGTGTATGCTCATAGAAAATATAATAATAATAATAATGGAGGCACACTAAACACAATAATAAATGTGTGAATTTACTTACACAAACTACATGATCACACATATGATTACAAGTGATACAGAAAATGAAAAATAATAATAACTCTGGAGACTGTCAGCAACTCTTCTCTCACGTTCTCCAGGCTCCTTCAACGGGCAGATAGACAGGAGTCACACACTCTCAGAAGGGCCTCTTCACCACGTCGGCACCTCTTCTTCACTGTCCTGCCGTCCACACACACTGTCCTCTCTGACAGTCCTGGCATAAGCTGCCTTGCAGCCTATTCTGCTACTAAAGTATTACATCCTATTGCCACATACATAAGTGAATATTGTGGCCTATCTAGCCTACTCTCACAAAGGGTAATGGGAGGAAAATGATCTACCTTAACATCCTGGCTCACGACGCCTGTCCTCGATGGTGTGAGGGTCCTATGCTTCCTGAGTCGATCCTCGGCGATCCAGGAACGTTCCCACAGGTCCTCAGGTGTCGTGAAGCCTTCGCGTCTTCGCCGTTCCAATCCCTGGGTTCAGCTATCCCAATCCTGGTCCATCAATGGGCGCTGAGCTGATCGCTATATTCACCACACGTTCCTTCCACGAGGCATTGCTCCTCGCCCTAGGAACGGTGTCGTCCCTCGAACAATCTCAGTGGATGTGACCCGGTCACAGCTATGCCTGCCCGCCGCACACCTTCAGGCCCTCAACATCACGCGTCGACGCCCAGCGTCGTCACCGACAATTCTCCAAGTTTGGCACTTCTCTGCCCACTCACTTGGTTCCTTTTTGCTTCCCAGAAGCGCGGGGCCTCCTATGTATCAGGTGGGCTGCGATGGCTAGCTCTAATCCACTGAGAAAGGCCTGTTTAGCCTCCAATCCTTGAGAGCTGACAGAGAGCGTCCTCTCCCCTTCGCTGTCAGGTCAACTCTGACGTTGGCGCCGCCCGGGTACTCGGTGACGTCACGGCGGGCTCTGATTGGTCGCCTGTGACCCGAGTCACCCAATCCGCACACGGCTTGTCCATTCCAAAACGTCATATCTGCAGTAGGGGATACTCTTTCATTTATTCTGGGCGCCAATTTCCCCTACAACATATAATGTAAGTTTCTCCCCTTACTGGTGGCCTATCTGGTCGCCACACATACCAATAGACTTCCCGTACGTCGGAGAAACAGTAGGAGAGTCGATATGACTCTTACAGCAGGCAAAGGGAAGAGATTAGGAGAGGGCACCGTAACATACCCCTCCCCTTAAAATAAGAGTCATATCGGTTAGTGAATCCGGGAGAGGGCATCTGCTACCACCTTCCCCTCCTTTCCTGAAGTGTCACTCCTCCAGTTGGTGACGTGGCTCGTACCACCTTGCCAGTCACTTGCCTCATTATATCTCCATCTCGCATAGGACCGGGTGTGATGGGTGTTCCCTGAACACCTACAAGAAATCCTCTCTCTGTGGCTACGAGTGTACTCCAACGGCTCGTTACCACTATAAGATTCAGTGCATGCGACGCCTCCGCCGCGTCGTGCACTCTGAGATAGCCTTGCACTTCCACTGCGTCCTACAGGTACTCCATGTTTCCTTCCATGATCCCTCTTCGCCAATCTTCTCTCTTCTCGGTTCCTCTTCTCCCATAGGTGCGTTGTCTCCTCACAGTGGCACTTGTCACCTGTACTCCATCCAGCAGCCTCCTCTCTTCCACACTAGGCTTTTGCGATGGCCCAACGCCCCTCTGGTTAGGCTGGCGCCTATCCTGGGTGTACCTATCCCCTGCTTTCTGCGTATTACTTTTCCTATGCCATTCGCTCCTTCGTTCCCGACGAACATTTTCACTCCTCCATGAGATTCTCTTCCCTGCAGACGTCTTCTTCTTTCGTGGTTGGACTCATCCACCTCCCTGTGGCTCACCTCGCCACGTTGGTTCATCTTGCACCTACCACTATTTATCTGTCTGGCATAGGGTGCACTGCGTCGTGGCTTCTCCACTCGGCCCCTCACTGCCGTTCGCTCATCCACTGAGCTTACTTTATTCACGTTTCTGTGTGGAGGGAGTGCGGTCTGCAGCCTCTTCACCGCCCCAGGCGCTTGTACAGCTGCCCCTCGCCACTCCTCCACACGCATCGTCAGGCTTAGTCGGAGGTCCTCGTCGGGGTTTCCCACGACCTCCGATGACCTCTCTGCATTCTCGCTTTTGTTGTCGTCGTCTCTGGCGACGTTTCCCCTGGCGAAGTCGGCTTCCTCACTACCATCTGGAGCGACCGACACCTCACCTGGCAGGGTTGTACCGCTGCTTGAAACATAGGCACTCCTGGCCCAATCAGGTTGTATCCTGCCTCCTCCGATGTCATTACCCAGCACCATCTGTACACGCTCTAGGGGTAACTTAGGGGCTACAGCTACAATAGCCTTCTCGACTCCGCAGTCGGCAATCAGCTGTACTTCGTGAAGTGGCAACCTGTATTCCTTCCCCACACTGCGTATCCTCACCACTCCCACGGGTGAATCATTAAATTTCTTGGGGAGATAATACTCCTGGTCACCATACTTATGTCGGAGTCTCCTTGGTCCCACAGGAAGGACCAGCAATGCCCCCTCCGCAGGTCTTTGCTTCCACCACTGAAGGGTTGCCACTGACTCACCCTGGAAGCCCTTCATTCACACCACGGGGAAACTGCTATCAGCAATTCCGGCCTAGACCCGTGGAGGAGTGAAGAAGACTCGGGCTTACCTTATAACAATGACCTCCCTGAGTCTTGCCTGCCGGACAAAGAGGTTGCAGGAACTCCTTTCCCGCCTGTCTTCTCTATCTTTTCCTCACAAGGTCGCCAGCTGGGTTATTATATCTGCACCCCAGCGATGCAGTTCAGTGGTGTTATATGTTGTCTGTTGCCAGAGTGTTGCTACTCCCAAGATCTACTATTGGACTGTCGGCCCAGGGTACACTCCCTTGAAGGTCCGTGTGGCTTTACCTCTCTCTAGCCACCACGTTACTAGTTGCCACCTTTCAGGCACTAGTACTGATCGGATGGCTAAGGATACACTTTTACATCAGTCTGTGCTGTTACCACTCTTCAGGCAATAAGAATTTCCATAGGGAACATGGTGTTCCCTAGGTGGTGCTGTGATAACCTTCGTGTATGCTCGTATAGAAATATAATAATAATAATAATGGAGGCACACTTAAACACAATAGTAAAATGTGTGAATTTACTGACACGAATTACATGATCACACATATGATTACAAGTGATACAAGAAAATGAAAATAATAATAACTCTGGAGACTGTCAGCAACTCTTCTCTCACGTTCTCCAGGCTCCTTCAACTGGGCAGATAGACAGGAGTCACACACTCTCAGAAGGGCCTCTTCACCACGTCGGCACCTCTTCTTCACTGTCCTGCCATCCACACACACTGTCCTCTCTGACAGTCCTGGACATAAGCTGCCCTGCAGCCTATTCTGCTACTAAAGTATTAATATCCTATTTCCACATACATAAGTGAATATTGTGGCCTATCTAGCCTACTCTCACAAAGGGGTAATGGGAGGGAAAATGATCTACCTTAACATCCCTGGCTCACGACGCCTGTCCCTCGATGGTGTGAGGGTCCTATGCTTCCTGAGTCGATCCTCGGCGATCCAGGAACGTTCCCACAGGTCCTCAGGTGTCGTGAAGCCTTCGCGTCTTCGCCGTTCCAATCCCTGGGGTTCAGCTATCCCAATCCTGGTCCATCAATGGGCGCTGAGCTGATCGCTATATTCACACACACGTTCCTTCCACGAGGCGTTGCTCCTCGTCCTAGGAACGGTGTCGTCCCTCTAACAACCTCAGTGGATGTGACCCAGTCACAGCTATGCCTGCCCGCCACACCTTTCAGGCCCTCAACATCACGCGTCGCCGCCCAGCGTCGTCACCGACAATTCTCCAAGTTTGGCACTTCTCTGCCCACTCAACTTGGTTCCTTTTTGCTTCCCAGAAGCGCGGGGCCTCCTATGTATCAGGTGGGCTGCGATGGCTAGCTCTAATCCACTGAGAAAGGCCTGTTTAGCCTCCAATCCTTGAGAGCTGACAGAGGAGCGTCCTCTCCCCTTCGCTGTCAGGTCAACTCTGACGTTGGCGCCGCCCGGGACACTCGGTGACGTCACGGCGGGCTCTGATTGGTCGCCCGTGACCCGAGTCACCCAATCCGCACACGGCTAGCGTCCATTCCAAAACGTCATATCTGCAGTAGGGGATACTCTTTCATTTATATCGGGCGCCAATTTCCCCTTACTTACAACTTATAATGTAAGTTTCTCCCTGTAGGGAGAGTCGATATGACTCTTATAGCAGGCAAGGAAAGAGATAGGAGAGGGCACCGTAACATACCCCTCCCCTTAAAATAAGAGTCATATCGGTTAGTGAATCCGGGAGAGGGCATCTGCTACCACCTTCTCCCCTCCTTTCCTGAAGTGTCACTCCTCCAGTTGGTGACGTGGCTCGTACCACCTTGCCAGTCACTTGCCTCATTATATCTCCATCTCGCATAGGACCGGGTGTGATGGGTGTTCCCTGAACACCTACAAGAAATCCTCTCTCTGTGGCTACGAGTGTACTCCAACGGCTCGTTACCACTATAAGATTCAGTGCATGCGACGCCTCCGCCGCGTCGTGCACTCTGAGATAGCCTTGCACTTTCACTGCGTCCTACAGGTACTCCATGTTTCCTTCCATGATCTCCTCTTCGCCAATCTTCTCTCTTCTCGGTTCCTCTTCTCCCATAGGTGCGTTGTCTCCTCACAGTGGCACTTGTCACCTGTACTCCATCCAGCAGCCTCCTCTCTTCCACACTAGGCTTTTGCGATGGCCCAACGCCCCTCTGGTTAGGCTGGCGCCTATCCTGGGTGTACCTATTCCCTGCTTTCTGCGTATTACTTTTCCTATGCCATTCGCTCCTTCGTTCCCGACGAACATTTTCACTCCTCCATGAGATTCTCTTCCCTGCAGACGTCTTCTTCGGTTCGTGGTTGGACTCATCCACCTCCCTGTGGCTCACCTCGCCACGGTGGTTCATCTTGCACCTACCACTATTTATCTGTCTGGCATAGGGTGCACTGCGTCGTGGCTCCTCCACTCGGCCCCTCACTGCCGTTCGCTCATCCACTGAGCTTACTTTATTCACGTTTCTGTGTGGAGGGAGTGCGGTCTGCAGCCTCTTCACCGCCCCAGGCGTTTGTACAGCTGCCCCTCGCCACTCCTCCACACGCATCGTCAGGCTTAGTCGGAGGTCCTCGTCGGGGTTTCCCACGACCTCCGATGACCTCTCTGCATTCTCGCTTTTGTTGTCGTCGTCTCTGGCGACGTTTCCCCTGGCGAAGTCGGCTTCCTCACTACCATCTGGAGCGACCGACACCTCACCTGGCAGGGTTGTACCGCTGCTTGAAACATAGGCACTCCTGGCCCAATCAGGTTGTATCCTGCCTCCTCCGATGTCATTACCCAGCACCATCTGTACACGCTCTAGGGGTAACTTAGGGGCTACAGCTACAATAGCCTTCTCGACTCCGCAGTCGGCAATCAGCTGTACTTCGTGAAGTGGCAACCTGTATTCCTTCCCCACACTGCGTATCCTCACCACTCCCACGGGTGAATCATTAAATTCCTTGGGGAGAATACTCCTGGTCACCATACTTATGTCAGCACCCGTATCTCGAAGAACGGCAACCTCCACCGGGTCTGACTTTCCAAACTTCACGTTGGCCCCGAAAACGAAGGGATGTTCACCCAACTTCATTTCCCCAACCGGTCTCCACTGCCTCATTAGCACTCCCTTCTCCACGAAGAAGTGAGTTGGTGACTCGGGTCCGGCGAGACCTCCTTCAGCCTCCCGTACCAACTCAGGAAACTCTTCCCTTTGCAGCTCACCTAGACGGGTGCGGTCAATGCCTAGAGGACTGGTGAGAGTAACTTGGACACTCCTATCCGACCCTTCCTCACCTGTCGCTTTTCCTCTGGCCTCCTCTCGGAACAAATGATCGAGCCCCAGGTCACCCGGCATGTTCTCTTCGGCGTGACTGGATCCGCTCACATCATCTTCCCTCACGTCTCGTCCCGACGTCACCGCGCATACCGGAAATGCCACTCTCGCAATTTCCGTTTCGCCACTGCTGGCGCCCGTCCTGCTGCTCTGTCGATAGGGTTCTATACACTCCTCACTTTAATCAAATTCGGGAGAACACATCCCCCACAGGAGTCGTTCCCTAGGATCACCTGAGCTTCCATCCTGGGCAGTAGAGCACAGACCCCTACTACGAGAGTCTGACAACCATAGTCTGAATTAAGAGTCACCTTATGAAGGGGCATCCTCACTTGTCCCCCCAACGTCCTTATCAGGGCTTCCCCTGTACTGGAACGTCTGTAGTCCTTGGGGAAGAGGGATTCACTAACAAGGGTGAAGTCGGATCCAGTGTCCCTCAGCATCCTTGCTGGCACAGGATCAGCTCCTCTTATCTTCACCGTCCCCTCAAACACAAAGGGGTGAATCCGCTTCTCCCGTATCACTGGCACATCACCTGAATTATCGTTGGCTTCTTCGCTTCCTATTCTCGCGAAAGCCACATTCCCACTGTGCCTTGGGCGGCTGCACTCCCTTGCGAAGTGTCCTCGTCCCCCACAGTTGTAACACCGACCACCTCTCCTGGGCGACCCTCTACTAGTCACCCTGGTAGCACCAACGGTAGAGGTTCCCTGGGTCCTCCTAGGACTCCCCGTCGTCGGTTCCCGGGCAGCGGCACTCGCTCCCGAGCTAGGTCCACCGCTCACAGCTTGGGGCTTCCTTCCCGCGTCCCTTGAGCTCTTGAACCGGGTTACCTCATCGGGCACACTACTCTTGGGAGAGCCCCCACCCGTCCTCGCTCCTCCTGAACTCCTAAAGTTCCCTCCCGACCTGGGGTAAGGCGAGTGTCTGGGCGGCCCCTCCCTCCTGAGATGCAGTGCCTCCTCCAGCATGTCGGCTCGGTCCGCTGCAGCCTTTAGGTCCTTAATACCTGCTTCTCTCACCCTTACTCGCAACTCTGGATGGAGCACTGACATAAACTTCTCCATCACTATCAGTCGTTTGATATCATCCGCCGACTCCGCTTCCTCCGCCTTCAACCACCGTAGGAACTTCCGTTCCATATCCCTGGCGGTCTCGGCGTAAGACTTTCCCGACGCTCTTGTACACTCTCTGAACCGCTTCCGGTACATCTCCGGAGTCAGCCGGAATGAGTGGAGCACCGCATTCTTAATTGCGTCGTAATTAGCACACTCTTCTAGGTCCAGCATGTTGTAGGCTTCCCGGGCCTCACCAGTCAACCTGCCCTGGACCAGAGCAGCCCAATCATCTTCTGGCCACTCCTTCAGAGTTGCTATCCGTTCAAAGTGTTCGAAGAACGCCTCGGCTTCTTGTGGTTCGAACGTAGGTAAGTCACGCTCCCTTACCTTGAAGTCATCCCGCCGTGCAGGTAGTGCGGGCAGACCACGCTCAACGCGACGCAATTCGACTTCTTTCTTTGCCTTTATCTCCTCCAGTCGCAGTTGTCTCTCTCCTTCTTCTCGCTGCAGCCGTGCTTCTCGCTCCTCTCGCTGCATTTGCGCTTCCCTTTCCTCTCGCTGCATTTGCGCTTCTCTTTCCTCTCGCTGCATTTGCGCTTCTCTTTCCTCTCGCCTCAGCTGGGCTTCCAGTTGCATCTTCATTATTTCCAGTTGCAGGCTCCTCTTACTACAGCTGGACCTTCCACTGCTCCCATGTTCACTGTGAATTCCCTCCACACTGGTAGGCGCTTGGGGTGGCTCTAGTCGGGACGGTTCACCTTGCGACGGCTCTTCTCGGGACGGCTCTCCTTGAGATGGCTCCTCTCCCGTCGCCTCCTCTCGAGCTGTGAGCTGTGCCATGATCTCTATCCTTCGCTCTGCAACCTTAGTCGTCCTCAACCTGATCCCAAAGTGGTTTGCCACTTGTTGGAGCTGGGCCTTGGTACACTCTTCCAAAATTCTCTCGTCCCTTGTGTCAATAAATTTCTTTACTTTATCCTCCTCCATCTCTATATCGTCGAGCATACACGACAGCACAGACAAGTTAGTAGGTACTAATTTCACCGTTTCAGTCCCTTAGCTGGTTGGGTAACAGTACTCTGAATTCACTGGCCACACTGTATTTGTACCCTGGCAACACTGTCTTGAAATCTTGGGCAACACTGTAGCTTGATCAACACACCTTGGCAACACCGTAGCTTGATCCACTCTTCCTGGCGAAGTCTCCAGTTCTTGGCTACTGTGGTTCGAATCCTGGCAAGGTCGCCAGTTCTCTGTCACGGGGGGTGGGCCGGGGCTCTGCTAACACTCTGCTGCTAGGGGCTCAGGAGGCAGAATACTCAGCCCCTCCGACTCCCGGGGTTCACCGGGGTCTCCTTGGTCCCACAGGAGAGGACCAGCAATGCCCACCTCCGCAGGTCTTTGCTTCCACCACTGAAGGGGTGCCACTGACTCACCCTGGAAGCCCTTCAGTCAACCACGGGGAAACTGCTATCAGCAATTCCGGCCTAGACCCGTGGAGGAGTGAAGGAAGACTCGGGCTTACCTTATAACAATGACCTCCCTGAGTCTTGCCTGCCGGACAAAGAGGTTGCAGGAACTCCTTTCCCGCCTGTCTTCTCTATCTTTTCCTCAACAAGGTCGCCAGCTGGGTTATTATATCTGCACCCCAGCGATGCAGTTCAGTGGGTGTATATATGTTGTCTGTTGCCAGAGTGTTGCTACTCCCAAGATCTACTATTGGACTGTCGGCCCAGGGTACACTCCCTTGAAGGTCCGTGTGGCTTTACCTCTCTCTAGCCACCACGTTACTAGTTGCCACCTTTCAGGCACTAGTACTGATCGGATGGCTAAGGATACACTTTTACATCAGTCTGTGCTGTTACCACTCTTCAGGCAATAAGAATTTCCATAGGGAACATGGTGTTCCCTAGGTGGTACTGTGATAACCTTCGTGTATGCTCATATAGAAATATAATAATAATAATAATGGAGGCACACTTAAACACAATAATAAAATGTGTGAATTTACTTACACAAACTACATGATCACACATATGATTACAAGTGATACAAGAAAATGAAAATAATAATAACTCTGGAGACTGTCAGCAACTCTTCTCTCACGTTCTCCAGGCTCCTTCAACTGGGCAGATAGACAGGAGTCACACACTCTCAGAAGGGCCTCTTCACCACGTCGGCACCTCTTCTTCACTGTCCTGCCATCCACACACACTGTCCTCTCTGACAGTCCTGGACATAAGCTGCCCTGCAGCCTATTCTGCTACTAAAGCATTAATATCCTATTTCCACATATATAAGTGAATATAATGGCCTATCTAGCCTACTCTCACAAAGGGGTAATGGGAGGGAAAATGATCTACCTTAACATCCCTGGCTCACGACGCCTGTCCCTCGATGGTGTGAGGGTCCTATGCTTCCTGAGTCGATCCTCGGCGATCCAGGAACGTTCCCACAGGTCCTCAGGTGTCGTGAAGCCTTCGCGTCTTCGCCGTTCCAATCCCTGGGGTTCAGCTATCCCAATCCTGGTCCATCAATGGGCGCTGAGCTGATCGCTATATTCACACACACGTTCCTTCCACGAGGCGTTGCTCCTCGTCCTAGGAACGGTGTCGTCCCTCTAACAACCTCAGTGGATGTGACCCGGTCACAGCTATGCCTGCCCGCCACACCTTTCAGGCCCTCAACGTCACGCGTCGCCGCCCAGCGTCGTCACCGACAATTCTCCAAGTTTGGCACTTCTCTGCCCACTCAACTTGGTTCCTTTTTGCTTCCCAGAAGCGCGGGGCCTCCTATGTATCAGGTGGGCTGCGATGGCTAGCTCTAATCCACTGAGAAAGGCCTGTTTAGCCTCCAATCCTTGAGAGCTGACAGAGGAGCGTCCTCTCCCCTTCGCTGTCAGGTCAACTCTGACGTTGGCGCCGCCCGGGACACTCGGTGACGTCACGGCGGGCTCTAATTGGTCGCCCGTGACCCGAGTCACCCAATCCGCACACGGCTAGCGTCCATTCCAAAACGTCATATCTGCAGTAGGGGATACTCTTTCATTTCTATCGGGGCACCAATTTCCCTTTACTTTCAACTTTAATGTAAGTTTCTCCCTGTAGAGAGAGTTGATATGACTCTTAAAGCTGGCAACGAAAGAGATAGGAGAGGGCACCGTAACAATATATATATATATATATATATATATATATATATATATATATATATATATATATATATATATGTAAGCCCGATTTGCTAATAAGCCAGTTTTCATGAAATAATATATTTTTCTCTATTTTGTTTCTTATGAAATGATAAAGCTATCCATTTCATTATGTATGAGGTCAATTTTTTTATTGGAGTTAAATTAACGTAGTTATATGACCGAACCTAACTAACCCTACCTAACCTAACCTAACCTATCTTTATAGGTTAGATTAGGTTAGGTAGCCGAAAAAGTTAGGTTAGGTTAGGTTAGGTAGTCGAAAAACAATTAATTCATGAAAACTGGCTTATTAGGCAAATCGGGCCTTGCATAGTAGGCTGAGAAGTTCTTTCTGGCTACTAGGTACGACATATTCTATATATATATATATATATATATATTATATATATATATATATATATATATATATATATATAATTATATATATATATATATATATATATATATATATATATATATATATATATATATATATATATATATATAATATATATATATATATATATATCTATATATATATATATATATATATATATATATATATGTGTGTGTGTGTGTGTGTGTATTTATCTAACTTTATTTGAAAATGTCATTACACAAAAAAGTTACATATTGATTACAAGCAGGGTACAAGGCTGCTTGTCACAAGTTGAAAAGCTCCTCCAGCTCCTCAGAAGGCAGGCAGGAACCATGGATGCAGTGAGCATTTCCTCTCTGGATTGCAACACTAAGGCGCTGAAAAAGAAGCTCTAGGGTCTCTAGGTGTTTCGATTAGCTTAGACCCCAACCCCCAACTCCTTCAAAAAGTTAGCAGCACTTTACCCCAGGCACCAAGTGTCTCTTAGGCAATGGGGACAAAATTGTAGTGGTGCTCAAGGTCTCTGTATTTACGTGACTTGGCCACTTCCCGCTGACTGGCAGATCCTCGTTCTTATGTAGCACTGAAGTCAACATAGGTATTGGCTAAAGTTGAAAACGCAAGTGTAGTCCCACACCAACTGTCTACCATTCTTCCAGGGGTTCACCGTGGTTCCGTCTGGGCGACTGACAGGCTCATCAGAGCTGCGGGACATTAGGTAACGGGGCTCTCTCTCTGCTGGACAACCGGCTGTGGTAAGGCTTCTCTTAATAATGTCATTGACCACACCGTGTCTTGCATGCAATCCCCCTGTCCTTTGGCAGAGAAGGCCATGCTGTCCGTACCTGTCGGCCTCTGCCTTGCCGCACAAATACACCTGTATTCGGTGTGGATTGGGGCAGCGAGGCGGAGAGCCACGGCAATTCTGAGGGCCTGCGGTTGTGAGTTGGTGCCGGTTGCTGACATTGGGGTTGCTAATAGGAAATCACCTGCATGGGGAGCTGCTACAGCTCTAAGTCGGGCAGTGTCATGTGGTGTTGTCGCAGCTTCTAGCAAAGTTGCAGTTCTTAGTCGGAAATGGGGTGATCCCAGCCTGCATTGCTTATGGGATTCAGAAAGCGGTGGTTGGGGTGCTGGTCCTGCGAGAAAGACCCATTGGGTTGTGCAGTCTGTGAAGCTGGGATCATGTACCCCTGTAACACGGGTGGGGGGGGGGGGTTCTTCTCTCTCCCCCTTTCTCTCTGCCCGTATTCTAACTTTGTTCTCTCTACAAGGGACCCCAAAACTTTTACTTGAGCCGACTCCACGCCACGTGGTCTTAAGACGATTAACCGACTTAAGATTCCACAACCTTATGACGTGGAAACCGACTTCTAGCAAAGTTCTAGGATCGCCTTCGCTGCCACCACCAGTCCAGTAACACTGAGCAATGTCGAGGTCTGAATCGATCATGCTAATCAATCAACCTTGGGGGCTTGTCACCCACTAATAATGTATGGGAGGGTTGTCTTAGTGTGGAAATATTAAATCAAGGGAAATAAATGAATTCTGATTCGGTGTTAGAATTGCCCAGCTCAGACTAGGCCACACTGCCCACGTGGTCCCGGACAAATCAAGTAAATTATACAAAAATGGAAATAATGAAAATGCAAATTACTAACTAATTAATTTATTCAAAATCTAAAACAAAATCTAAAAAAAAGGAACCCTGGCGTTAACACTCCCTGACTTATACATTTAACGGTAATGAGTTGACCTATTCCCTATAACAACACTCTAGCAAACTTTACCTTCTATAGGCGAC
>WNGS01054940.1:0-11099 GCA_020271785.1 Procambarus virginalis
TATATAAATATATATATATATATATATTATATAAATATATATATTATATAAATATATATATATATATATATATATATTAATATATATATATATATATATATATATATATATATATATATATATATATATATATATATATATATATATATATATATATATATATATATATGTATTGTGACGGTGTTCCCACCCTTCTAATTCTCCCACGCCTGCTGTAAGAGTCATGTCCACCATTCCCGAGCGTTCTCTACATTGCAGGCAACAATTGAACATATGTGGGAGAGAGCAGTATTCTCGAAGAGCCGAGAAATTTGAGAAAATGTAACATTTTGTCCTGTGGGATAGGCCCTTTAGGGAGCCAATATGGCGCGGGCGAGTCTGTTCTCCCGCCAAAACTGTGTGACGTCAGTGGCGCCAGATTGGTCACCGTCAGCGACATGGCACTGGGAGCCAATGAAAACCAACTTTGGGAAAAGTGACGTCACATAGGCATAGGGGGTCCGCCCGTGTTGGCGCCAGGCGACATCAGTCTTTCACGACACGTCCGAGAGGTAGGACGCGCGATCGGTCGTCCTGTCAGAGTGACGGATTTACCGAACTCCGGTGGATTTAAGCGTCTCCAGTTGTTGGCACGCACTCTGTGAGGTCTTCCTGCAACCCAGTAGTGGCTCAGATAAGGAATTGACAGAATATTGAGCAACAAGTGCTCAGGGACAGGTGTGTTGCAAGAAGTGGGCCGGGCATCGATGTGTGTCGTCGTTGGCAGTTCACCAGTATAAGAGGCAGCTTAGTGGCCGGGCCACCCACCGTGAGTGAACCAGGTTGACAGCCTTGTCAACCAGGTTGAACGTGTGATCGACGATCCTGTCAAGTTTGACAGTAACCCCACCTTCGTGGAACCCTACGAGTCAACAGTTGGATGCAAGCACGTCGAGAAGTCTTCCCAAATACCTAGCGATATATCTAGACGACGAGGGAATTGACAGTGTTGTGAGCTTCAAGAGCTCTGAAGTCGGGTGCTGTGCGTGTGTCGTCCGGGACGGCTGATAACTTCAGTGACTTCGTAGTGGTGAGAGGCAGTTCCTCTAGGAGAACAGTGACAAGAACTAATTGGGAAACGTGCGACGACCGCCGAGACGTAGGCTGGCTGCCGTAGTTGGGAGGAAAGTTGACGGCCAGGAGACCGACTTCAACCCAGCGACGTACTGTAGGGAAAGAAGCACGGACCTGCTGTGTACAGAAGCGGCGAGACGCGACATCCTAAGGCGTAGGGCTTGTGTTTCTGGATGGTGAACGAGGCGAGAGCCTGGACCAGGAGCTACAACCCAACTGTCATCCTAGGATAGGTGAAGTAGGTGTTTACAGTTACCCTCCCATTTCCCCTTTAGTTAGCTATATATATATTCTTGTCAGGATATTTTATATGTCGTGAGCAAGTCTCACTTGAGTTTAAGTCACAGAGAGCACAGTATGTGGTGAGGCTACCCAGAGCGCTCACAGTATCAGTTTACATATATATCTATGTGTGGGTGTGTGCAAGCACCAAGATTCATCAGAGAATTTACTGTGACTATTATTATTGATCTGTGATTATTATTATTATATATATTGGTAGTGAACCAGATATTGGTGTATTGAACTCTATATAATCTATTGATATAAATGCCTGTGGATTGATCTATATAAACTATTGATATAAATGCCTGTGGATTGATCTCTATAATCTATCAATATAAATGCCCGTGTGTTGATCTCCATAATCTATCGATATAAATGCCTGTGTGTTGATCTCTATGATCTATTGATATATATATGCCTGAAGTTTGATTACTGATTTATATATGACATGATTGTGTGCTGAATAATATCATATACACGAAGTGATTGCCAGTGATATCTCTTTAAGAGGAAGTATAAATATAAAGAAAAGTTCAGCGATCAAGTGAGTGCATTCACAGTAAATATTATTAAGAATAGAGTAATCTTTTGGTACAGTGAAAAGTCACTGTGAGAGTATTGTGAATATAGATGTTGATCGTGAGGCCAGTGAAATCATAAGTAAGCCATGTGAACGTTGAATAGTGTTTTGGAAAAGTTAAATAAACGGTGATCGTGACAATTAGAAAACAAGTACTAGTCTGTTCCCACGATCGCGAGGGCCCGGTCAGCTGGCATTCTGACAGGTGACACGTGCCGATGTTGCCATATGGTGCGCTCTAGAATATTATGCTATGAATGGAGCGATTGTCATATATTAATTCTGATACATTGATGCATATATATTTCTCGTTGTCTTTTAAGTAAAATACCAAAACTCTTTGGTGTTTGATATCATCCCCTCCATTTATCTTGTGACCGTGTGAGGATGTAAAGTAGAGTGACCTGCCTGATACTATATTACTGGATTTGGCTCTTGCCACAATTACACCTAACCACTGCAGTGTTACTGGACATCTAAAAAAACAGTTGGCGACCTTGAAGGCTGTGTAAGAGTTCGGTGTCGGGAGGGCCACAGATTGAGGGAACGATCTGTGCTCCCACTCATCTTATTATCTAAAGGCCGGTTGAGAGATCGACTGGGATACTCTCCGAGGCCAGCAGTGGAGCCTAAGTGATTGAGGGAAGACCCGCCGAACGACGGTGAGTAAGGGTTATTGTTGGAGCAACCACCTGGAAAGGAGATCCAGTCTACTGTTGCTTTAACCCTTCTCTAACGAGAACACCGTGAAACCCCGACTTTGGCGACCTTGCCAGGATTAAGAGCAAGATCAAGGTGGTAATTGTAGTATTAAATATCAGGCCTAGGTTTTCACTCGCAGTCACAAGTTGGAGGACAGGATGACAGCGGTCATGAGTTTTAGAAGTTCGGAGAGAGACCTTGCTAGAGCCCAGAAGTACATTGATACAGGTGATGATGAAATCTTGCAAGAGTGTACCCAGGAACAACTTTGGTTGATCGCTAAAATGTATGGTGTTAGGTTGAAGTCAGATAGGGCGTCTGGTAAACGAAAGGAAATCAGGGCAATAACACAAATAGACAGAGTAAGCATGTTCTGCAAAACTCAAGACGAGAAGATTCTAGACACGTGCACTGTGAGGCAGATAAGTATGTTGGAAGACCATTTCGGCCTAAAGGGTAGGCATGGTAAGATAGAGGATAGACGAGACGCACTGCGGACTTGGTTAAGGAAACAAGAAGCAGAAAGAGAAGTACAGGCACAGCTGAAGCGCGAGGAAGCAGAGCGAGAGGCACAGCTGCGCAGAGAAGAACGAGAAGCTCAGCTGAAGCGCGAAGAAGCACAGCTGCGTAGAGAAGAATCCGATAGGTTGGAAGAAATTTCAGTGGAAACCGATGATGCGCCAAGTGACGAAGGAATTAATGTAAACTCAAGTAGCAGCAGGGAAAGCAGCCTTGAGAGGCGCGAGGTGAAACCAAAATTGGAACCAGGAGACAATGAGGTACAGCTGCAACGTGAAGAGAGGCAGGCTCGGCTTGAGCAAGAGAAAGCCAAAGCCGAGCAGGAGCGAGCTAAAGCTGAGCAAGAGAAAGCTAAAGCCGAACAAGAAAAGGCTAAAGCTGAACAGGAAAAATTTAAAGTTGAACAAGAGAGAGCCAAGGCCGAACAAGAAACGGCCAAGGCTGAACTGGCTAGGATAAAGATGGAGGCCGCTAAAGCAGAACAAGAGAGAATTAAGACGGCACGAAGGGAGAACAGATTGAAGAGTTTTAATAAATGGGCGGATAAACGTAAGTGCCCTAAAACTCAGAAGAGAAGGTCGGACGGATGGAGGACGGGACCGAGTTCTCCCAGGTCCTACCCCTCGAATGGAGACAGCAGAGGACAAAAGAGTGCTGTGGAACCGCCGAAGAAGTCACCGAGGGAGAGCTCAAGAGATCTTGTTATCGTCACGGCCGGAGATGCTGAGCACGAGTCTTTGGAAGGCGCAAGAGGAGTCCGCGGAAGAAGAAGGATCCGTTGTTTCAACTGCGGGTTAATAGGACACATGGCGCGCGAATGCAGACGTCCTAAGCAGCGGGGTTACGTTGCTTTTGTGCGGGTAGAGGACCAGTTAGCCGAAGGAGTGCGGGATGGACCCGTACGTAGGAAGAAGGAGGCTAACCCATTCGTGCGTGAGGGAACTGTAAGGGTGGGGGACGCAGACCCCATCCCGGTAATGATGCTGAGAGATACTGGGGCGGAATTTACCCTGGTGAGCAGAACCCTTTTCCCTGAGTGTCACGAGAATACCTGTGTAGGTGAGGCAAGTGTGACCACTGTGGGAGGCCCAGTGCAGATGCCCCTACACCAGGTAACCCTGAGTTCTGTTTATGGATGCCAAACCCTAGTAGTGGGAGTCTGTGCGACGATGCCCACGAGGGAGGCACAGGTCATTTTGGGAAATGACGCATGTGGAGGACGTGTCCTACCGAACCTCGTGAAGGACGAGGAGTGCTTGGAGCACTTCGAGAAGAAAGGCGAAGTGTTCGACGCCTGTGGGGACGAGAAAGGAATCGCCATGGAGGCGTTCCCTGTCTGTGCTGTAACTCCGAGGCAGTGCGAAGGACAAGGAGGACGTGGATCTGATAAGGCCGACGAGGAGACGTCCGCCGGCCTGGGAATTGATCACCTCGTCATGGAACCAGGAGAGCGAGTGGAGGGCGAAGGCAGCCCAGAAGGTGAGGTACAGGTGACCCTCACCGGTTCTCCAGGGATGGACCGCACTCGTCTCGAGGAGATGCAGCAGGCAGAATCCCCAAGTTGATTTGTAAGGTCAAAGGAGGACGTATTGGTCCCGAGAAAGCTACTCACTTTAACAGGCATAAAGGCATATTAATAAGACAGTGTAAACCTGTAAGGATGGAGGTCGGAAAAGCCTCTCCAGGTACGAGAGATCAAGTAGCGTTGCCAGCCAAGTGCAGAGCGGCAGTGTTGAGTCCGTTGCACGCTGTTGACTCTGCGGGTCACCTAGGGGTGACCACGATGCGACGTTCAACGTCGAGAGAAGTGGCTGGGCAACTACAACATCTTTTCTCTTGGGTGAGGAGGCCCAGGGAAAATCAGGCTGACAGTGGAAATATGTTCCGGTCTGAGTGTGTCAGACGAACAATGATAAATCGGGGAGTGATGCAGATTCGGTCGTCGCCCTACCGATCGCAGTCGAAGGGGGCGGTCGGAAGACTCCACTCCACCTCAGAGACAGCTCTGAGAATGTGCTGCGTAGAGCAGGAAGACGAGTGGGAAGAGACAGCGGGCCCTGTTTTGTTGGCCATTTGCAAAGCAGTGGCAGAACCGTTAAACTTCTCACAGTTCCAGCTGGTGAACGGACGTGAGGTGTGGAACCCTCGGTCTGTAGTAGGTAAGCAGTGGACGCCCAGGATGACCTTGAAGACGGTCTGCAGACACATGAGGAGTGTCACACATTGGCGGCTGCAATACTGGCTGGAAGCCAAGATTTTTAGTGGAAAGGACAGCGTAGTCGCAGATGCGTTGTCCCGCATGCACTAACCAGACATGACTCTTATTTTAAGGGGAGGGGTATGTGACGGTGTTCCCCCCTTCTAATTCTCCCACGCCTGCTGTAAGAGTCATGTCCACTATTCCCGAGCGTTCTCTACATTGCAGGCAACAATTGAACATGTGGGAGAGAACAGTATTCTCGAAGAGCCGAGAAATTTGCGAAAATGTAGTATTTTGTCCTGTGGGATAGGCCCTTTAGGGAGCCAATATGGCGCTGGCAAGTCTGTTCTCCCGCCAAAACTGTGTGACGTCAGTGGCGCCAGATTGGTCACCGTCAGCGACATGGCACTGGGAGCCAATGAAAACCAACTTTGGGAAAAGTGACGTCACATAGGCATAGGGGGTCCGCCCGTGTTGGCGCCAGGCGACATCAGTCTTTCACGACACGTCCGAGAGGTAGGACGCGCGATCGGTCATCCTGTCAGAGTGACGGATTTACCGAACTCCGGTGGATTTAAGCGTCTCCAGTTGTTGGCACGCACTCTGTGAGGTCTTCCTGCAACCCAGATGTGGCTCAGATAAGGAATTGACAGAATATTGAGCAACAAGTGCTCAGGGACAGGTGCGTTGCAAGAAGTGGGCCGGGCATCGACGTGTGTCGTCGTTGGCAGTTCACCAGTATAAGAGGCAGCTTAGTGGCCGGGCCACCCACCGTGAGTGAACCGGGTTGACAGCCTTGTCAACCAGGTTGAACGTGTGATCGACGATCCTGTCAAGTTTGACAGTAACCCCACCTTCGTGGAACCCTACGAGTCAACAGTTGGATGCAAGCACGTCGAGAAGTCTTCCCAAATACCTAGCGATATATCTAGACGACGAGGGAATTGACAGTGTTGTGAGCTTCAAGTGCTCTGAAGTCGGGTGCTGTGCGTGTGTCGTCCGGGACGGCTGATAACTTCAGTGACTTCGTAGTGGTGAGAGGCAGTTCCTCTGGGAGTACAGTGACAAGGACTAATTGGGAAACGTACGACGACCGCCGAGACGTAGGCTGGCTGCCGTAGTTGGGAGGAAAGTTGACGGCCAGGAGACCGACTTCAACCCAGCGACGTACTGTAGGGAAAGAAGCACGGACCTGCTGTGTACAGAAGCGGCGAGACGCGACATCCTAAGGCGTGGGGCTTGTGTTTCTGGATGAACGAGGCGAGAGCCTGGACCAGGAGCTACAACCCAACTGTCATCCTAGGATAGGTGAAGTAGGTGTTTACAGTTCCCTCCCATTTCCCCTTTAGTTAGCTATATATATTCTTGTCAGGATATTTTGTATGTCGTGAGCAAGTCTCACTTGAGTTTAAGTCACAGAGTGCACAGTATGTGGTGAGGCTGCCCAGAGCGCTCACAGTATCAATTTACATATATATCTATGTGTGGGTGTGTGCAAGCACCAAGATTCATCAGAGAATTTACTGTGACTATTATTATTGATCTGTGATTATTATTATTATATATATTGGTAGTAAACCAGATATTGGTGTATTGATCTCTATAATCTATTGATATAAATGCCTGTTGATTGATCTCTATAATCTATTGATATAAATGCCCGTGTGTTGATCTCTATAATCTATCAATATAAATGCCTGTGTTGATCTCTATAATCTATCAATATAAATGCCCGTGTGTTGATCTCTATAATCTATCGATATAAATGCCCGTGTGTTGATCTCTATAATCTATCAATATAAATGCCCGTGTGTTGATCTCCATAATCTATCGATATAAATGCCTGTGTGTTGATCTCTATGATCTATTGATATATATATGCCTGAAGTTTGATTACTGATTTATATATGACATGATTGTGTGCTGAATAATATCATATACGTGAAGTGATTGCCAGTGATATCTCTGTGAGAGGAAGTATAAATATAAAGAAAAGTTCAGTGATCAAGTGAGTGCATTCACAGTAAATATTATTAAGAATAGAGTAATCTTTTGGTACAGTGAAAAGTCACTGTGAGAGTATTGTGAATATAGATGTTGATCGTGAGGCCAGTGAAATCATAAGTAAGCCATGTGAACGTTGAATAGTGTTTTGGAAAAAGTTAAATAAACGGGGATCGTGACAATTAGAAAACAAGTACTAGTCTGTTCCCACGATCGCGAGGGCCCGGTCAGCTGGCATTCTGACAGGTGACACGTGCCGATGTTGCCATATGGTGCGCTCTAGAATATTATGCTATGAATGGAGCGATTGTCATATATTAATTCTGATACATTGATGCATATATATTTCTCGTTGTCTTTTAAGTAAAATACCAAAACTCTTTGGTGTTTGATATCATCCCCTCCATTTATCTTGTGACCGTGTAATGATATAAAGTAGAGTGACCTGCCTGATACCATATTACTGGAATTTGCTCTTGCCACAATTACACCTGACCACTGCAGTGTTACTGGACATCTAAAAAACCAGTTGGCGACCTTGAAGGCTGTGTAAGAGTTCGGTGTCGGGAGGGCCACAGATTGAGGGAACGATCTGTGCTCCCACTCATCTTACAAATCTAAGGCCGGTTGTGAGATCGACTGGGATACTCTCCGAGGCCAGCAGTGGAGCCTAGAGGATTGAGGGAAGACCCGCCGAACGACGGTGAGTAAGGGTTATTGTTGGAGCAACCACCTGGAAAGGAGATCCAGTCTACTGTTGCTTTAACCCTTCTCTAACGAGAACACCGTGAAACCCCGACAATATATATATATATATATATATATATATATATATATATATATATATATATATATATATATATATATATATATATATATATATATATATATATATATATATATATATATATATATATATATATGTCGTACCTAGTAGCCAGAACGCACTTCTCAGCCTACTATTCAAGGCCCGATTTGCCTAATAAGCCAAGTTTTCATGAATTAATTGTTTTTCGAGTACCTAACCTACCTAACCTAACCTAACCTAACTTTTTCGGCTACCTAACCTAACCTAACCTATAAAGATAGGTTAGGTTAGGTTAGGTAGGGTTGGTTAGGTTCGGTCATATATCTACGTTAATTTTAACTCCAATAAAAAAAATTGACCTCCTACATAATGAAATGGGTAGCTTTATCATTTCATAAGGAAAAAATTAGAGAAAATATATTAATTCAGGAAAACTTGGCTTATTAGGCAAATCGAGCCTTGCATATTAGGCCTAATATTGAGTTCTGGCTACTAGGTACAACATATATATATATATATATATATATATATATATATATATATATATATATATATATAATATATATATATATATATATATATATATATATATATACAATTTAATAGTGTAAGGCTGTGTGCCTAGAGTTACCTCGTTATTATGAATATTGAATAAGTGAACTATATATACTGGAGTTATTAAATAATATATTCATGTCTAGTGGTTAACTGTGATTATGCCAGTGTTGTGATATACTGTGAATACGAGGGAATAGTAGGCACCTCAAACCAATCGTGTGAGTATAGTGAGGAAGTGAGCAGTGTGAGGAACAGTTAGGAGTGTGAGTGGGCGTGGCATCTCGCGAGTTCCCAAACGTTCGATAACACTGCATGTGGAGCGTGGGAACGCACGTCAACTGGGAGTGTTGCCACTCCCGGAGTATTCCAGAATTGTGAAGAGGCGGAGAGAAGGCTGCTCATTTATTCCTTTGCCATGTTGTTGATGCAGAGTTGTGATTCTTTGATCTTTTAAGTAAACTACAAAACCACCGCCGTGTTTGTGTCAACCCTCCATTACCTTGTTGCTATTGAGACTATCTCAGAGTGAGTGATTTAAACATATACTTACCTGTTACCAAATTGATTAGTATTCCCTGGGGCCCACTACTATATTGCTACTATTCCACTGAGGTGTTACTGGACACGGTAAACACCAGTTGGTGACCTATAGTGAGTGGTAGAGCCCTTTGTCGGGGCGGACACATGATCAAGTGAAGTGATCGTGTTCTCACTCGTCTTTAGGCTACGAGTCCAGCCGGAGACAGATTGAGAGACTCTCCTGGTGAACAGTGGCACCATGAGGATTGAGTGCAGACCCGTGTGGGCTACAGTAAGTAACGTTTATCACTACTCATACCTAGTGGTGACTGGCTAGAGAGAAAGACACCCCGACATTGGCGACCTCGTCAGGATTACGATTACGATTGTGGTGCTTGATAGTGTCAAAAGGTATTAGGTTCAGGTAACAGGTATTCGCTCATAGCACAAGTATGGAGGACGAGAAGGTAGCAAGATTTATTGACCCCAGGGATGAACAGGTGCTGGAGGATTGCACCAAGGCGCAGCTGCAGATAATAGCTGACCACTTTGGAATCCAGTTGAGATCCTCCAAAGTGGGAGAAAGGAGGCTTGAGATTGTGGCACAGCTCAAGGCCCGAGATGAGGCTTCAAGGGAGGAACGGCCACAGACACCTGCCAGTGCAAGGGAGAATTTAAGCATTGGTGGAAGCAGTAGGGGATCCAGTGGTAGCCGGCGCAGCGTCAAGCTGGAGCTGATGAAGCTGCAGCTGGAGGCACAGCTACACAGGGAAGAGCGTGAGCACGAAGCACAGCTGAAGCGTGAAGAACGAGAAGCACAGCTGAAGCGTGAAGAACGAGAACCACAGCTGAAGCGTGAAGAACGAGAACCACAGCTGAAGCGTGAAGAACGAGAAGCACAGCTGAGGAGAGAAGAAGCACAGTTGAGGAGAGAAGAAGCACAGCTGAGGAGAGAAGAAGCACAGCTGAAGCGTGAAGAACGAAAAGCACAGCTGAGATGGGAGGAGCGCGAGCTGGAAGCCAAGCTGAAGCAGCAAGAGATTGAAGCCAACAGAGAGGTTGAGCTGAAGCGGGCTGAACTAGGGCTAGCCCCACCCGCACCCCCACAGCAGGAGGACCGTCGAGTACGAGAATGCGATTTACTGGTCTTTGTGCCTAATGAAGCTGAGGGTATCTTTGACCATTTCGAGAGGGTAGCTACTTTGAAGAAGTGGCCAAGAGCAGAGTGGGCGGAGCTGGTCCAGGGTAGGCTCACAGGTGAAGCTTGCGAGGCTTACAACATGTTTGACCTCAAGGAATGCACCAATTATGATGCAGTGAAGAGAGCAGTGCTTCACTCGTTTAAGCTGCCTCCAGAATGTTACAGGAAAAGGTTCTGAGAATGTACCCGTTCGCCAGGTAAATCTTATGCAAAGACGGCGAGGGACATGGAAAGAAGATTTCTGAAGTGGTTGAAAGCGGAAGGAGCTAAGTCAGCTGAGGACATCAAACAGCTAATGGTCTTGGAAAAATTTATGTCCGTGCTCTCTCCTGAGATCAGGATTAGAGTCAAGGAGGTGGACATAAAACCTGAGGGCTACTGCTGACAGAGCCGACATGTTGGAGGAAGCCTTGCGACACGAGAGGGACCGCACAGCGCTGGTGTACTCTGGCTATGGAGTGGTTTTAGGATGACAGACGGATGGAGGACAGGAACGAGTCTCCCAAGTCCCACCTCTCGAGTGGAGACGGTAGGGGACTGAAAAGTTCTGTGGAACCATCAAGAAGCCCTAGCTGAGAGTGTCGGATCTGTTGTTGTGCCGAGGGATGCT
>WNGS01054951.1:0-11098 GCA_020271785.1 Procambarus virginalis
TTATATATATATATATATATATATATATATATATATATATATATATATATATATATATATATATATATATACATATATATATATATATATATATATATATATATATATATATATATATATATATATATATGTATATAATATATATATATATATTATTATATATATATAGATATATATATAATATAATATATATATATATATATATATTTATAAACCTAGAAGGGGTACCACCTCTGGTGCAAGTGTAGGGACCCATAGCCTCGGAGAAGAAAATAAAGAGTACTCAGAGAAGACCTTGTGGATCCTCACTGAACACTTTGATATTTTCTTCTCCTACCACCCCTATTCTTTTGGTATGTGTGTATATTATCTAACTTTATTTGAACATGTCATTACACAAAAAAGTTACAATATTGATTACATGCAGGGTACAAGGCTGCTTGTCACAAGTTGAATAGCTCCTCCAGCTCCTCAGATGGCGGGCAGGAACCATGGATGCAGTGAGCATTTCCTCTCTGGATTGCCACACTAAGGCGCTGAAAAAGAAAACTGGCAGCTCTAGGGTCTCTAGTTGTTTCGATTAGCTTAGACCCCAACTCCTTCAAAAAGCTAGCAGCACTTTTACCCCAGGCACCAAGTGTCTCTGAGGCAATGGGGACAAAATTGTAGTGGTGCTCAAGGTCTCTGTATTTACGTGACTTGGCCGCTTCCCGGTGATTGGCAGCTCCTCCTGCTTGTGTAGCACTGAAGTCAACATAGGTATTGGCTAAAGTTGAAACGCAAGTGTAGTCCCACACCAACTGTCTACCATTCTTCCAGGGGTTCACCGTGATTCCGTCTGGGCGACCGACAGGCTCATCAGAGTTGCGGGACATTAGGTAACGGGGCTCTCTCTCTGCTGGACAACCGGCTGTGGTAAGGCTTCTCTTAATAATGTCATTGACCTCGCCGTGTCTTGCATGCCATCCTCCTGTCCTTTGGCAGAGAAGGCCATGCCGTCCGTACCTGTCGGCCTCTGCCTCGCCGCAAATACACCTGTATTCGGTGTGGATTGGGGCAGCGAGCGGAGAGCCACGGCAATTCGGAGGGCCTGCGGTGTGAGACGGTGCCGGTTGCTGACATTGGGGTTGCTAATAGAAATCACCTGCATGGGGAGCTGCTACAGCTCTAAGTCGGGCAGTGTCATGTGGTGTTGTCGCAGCTTCTAGCAAAGTCGCAGCTTCTTGGTCGGCAATGGGGCGATCCCAGCTGGATTGCTTATGGGCTTCAGAAGGCGGTGGTTGGGGTGCTGGTCCTGCGAGAGAGACCCATTTGGTTGTGCAGTCTGTGAAGCTGGGATCATGTACCCCTGCCTGTTGAACTAGGTGCTCAGGTAGGATTTCCTTCACCAAGTTGTCAGACCCCACTGAAGAGGACAGGAACGCTGGTACAGCAATTTGTGTTGCTGTGCGCACGCCAAGGCCCCCGAGTCTGACAGGAAGGGAGGCCTGTTTCCACTGTGAGTCGCTGAGGGAAAGATTGAGAGCTTTTTCTAGTGTTGATTTAGCAAGCTGTCGTACTCTTCTAATTTAATATTGTTGAAAGATGGCGAACATCTTAGAAAGTAGGTCAGCCTGGGGAGGGACAAGCATCTGGTGATGAGGTAAAGTGCATCATGAGCATCGATGTCTTCAATCCTCTCGTTCATCTCTTCAGGTCAGTGATCTTCTTACCAAGGACCTCGTCGATGGCATTCTTCCAAGAGGAGCACCTAGGAGTGTGCTGTCCTCAGGGTTGGTTGTATGAATGTCAGGCAAAACAACCTTTATTTGCTCTATTATGTGCTGGTTGGTGGAGGTTATTTCGCACTTGGAAGGTTCAGGGTGAGGCCTAGGCTTGCTCCTTGCTCCTGAATTATTCTTATGTCGTCCAAGAGTGAGGCTGGGGAGCCGGCTAGAGTACCATCGTCCAAAAACCAAATATTGAGCTCACTGGACAGGTTATCGGTGACTTCCTTGATGACTAGGCAGAAAAGAAAAGGAGCAAGGGGGTCACCCTGTTGGACACCTTCTTGTGATTCAATTTCATGTTCCCAAAAAGCAGAGTTAGATTCTTGCTGTAGCATGAGTTACAAACGGGTAGAGGGAAGAAAAAAGGCGATGAACCGCATTGAGTACTGCATCCTTCTAACCAGATTGAAAGCATTTTGAAGTCCAGCTTTATCAGAGCTTTTTCATCCGTAATGTTGGCAATGTAGGCTCTAGCTGCATGAGCCGCTGCCTCACACCCTTGGGGAATGCCAAACCCAAGCTGTTTTGGCTTCAGCATGTCGGCTGCTGCCTGACTAACTGCTCGAGCAGCAGCCTTAGCGACGAGACGCCGGAGTGAATTGCCCACAGCTATCGGTCTGATTCCTCCATCTTTTTTCTCAGGGCACAGAGGGTAGCGCCAAAAAAGAGAGGCGAGAGGCGTATGGTCTCTGGTATGTTGCCAGCTAGATATGTGTTGGCGAATCTAGTTAGTTCCACCAGGAGGCCCTGTGCAATGTCTCCCAGTGCAGGGTTGAGCATTTGTTTGATGTGGTTGGGTCTTAGTCCTGAACCCACCTGCTGATCCTGGTGGGAAGGATAAAGCTGCTTTATGCACCATGGATTCGAGCACACACAGGGGTTCTGCTCTGGTGACACCGACTAGGGGAACACTGTCGTCACGAGGAGCTCTGGGTGGGTGTTTTTCCCTCAGGGCTTGTGCTGTATCGGCATCCCTGGTGGCAACTGTGTCTTCACTGGTGATGACTCTGATTGCCCCTATTGTGTTGCCTTCTTCTATTTTCTTGCTGACTGTTGCTCTGATTTTGGATGCCTCGGTTCTGCTGTTGATACTTTCCTGCGGTGGGTGTTTTGGCACGGGTGGGGAGGGGTGCCTGTTGTCCTCTCTAGGAAAACTATTTATAGCCATAATGACTGAGGAAGCTAGTGATTTGTCTCTCCTTGCAGGGACAGCTAGGCATATGTTTCCAAACAGGAGAAGGTTGCGCCATGCTTGGATGGTTCCGGGGGAGTCATTGACCTTTTCAAAAGGCTGGATAGTTTGGCTGCTGCCTGGGGCCGGGCAGCTTTGGGGATGTGCTGCAAGGTTCCAACCGATGTTGCTTTGATGGCTTCTAGTAGATTCTCAGTCGAAATGAAGCTGTTGGAGGTGTTTTCCCCACTGCTGGAGTGGGGCTTGATTGATGCCCTCTTTGGGAGGGCACACATACCGGACAATCGGTCCGTTGTGAGCATGCTGTGCACATCTCCGTTACGCTTGAGTCTCCACACCTTGCCGCACACTTGGCATGTGCCGTACTGTCGTCGCTTAATGGCTCCTCTTGGCTGAGAGAAGCCTGGCTGTCAGTCGTGACCTGCGACATTGGCGGGCGCTGGGCGGGTGTGGGCGGGCACTGGGCGGGCGCTGGGCATGCGCTGCGTGGGCGCTGGGCGGGCACTGGGCGGACGTAGCGTGAGGGGGGGACACAGGGAGGTGGCAGTCGCGGTTGGGATGGGGCAGGGGGGGGGGGACTCGTGGGTTAGGTGACGGTACACATTTGCGGGTATGGGGAGGGGGGGAGGGGTCAGAGGGGTGACACGAACACGTTTGTATAATTTCGTGATATATCACTGCACAATATCATACACGTGTAATCTGGTTCACTGTCGACTCGATGCACTTAAAACACGATACCTGTTTTCCGAGAGCCGAGGTAACTATTTTTCAGGGATATTTTCATAAACACTTACACACGGGTCACCCCCCTCGACTGACTGCACAACAACACCCCCATCCCCCCAAATCCCACCCCCAGCACCATAACCGAGGGAGCCCATCAGGCGCCCTTTTTGGCCCTCACTGCAGGTTCAGACGAGTCCACACTGCCAATCCACTTGTTTGATTGTTTTTGGTTGCGATAGTTCACCCAGGACACTTCCCGCCACTCTCACACCTTCCCAGGATGTTCACACTGCACACTGTTGATTCTGGGCCCGGTGATGTCAGGATGTCACAAGATAATGGCACATGACTGGCAGAGCCTCCTCCCAGCGTCCGTTCCCAGTGGCGTCCACAGGGTATAATATTAATATATATATATATATATATATATATATATATATATATATATATATATATATATATATATATATATATATATATATATATATATATATATATATATATATATATATATATATATATATATATATATATGCGAACAAGCCTGAATGGTCCCCAGTACTATATCCAAAAGAAAACTCACACCCCAGAAGTGACTCGAACCCATACTCCCAGGAGCAACGCAACTGGTAACTACAGGACGCTTTAATCCATGACCATCACAACCGGACATAAGGAAGTGGCACCTGGATGGTATCTTGGGCATAGCATTTTATCAAATCACCTCATTCTTTGGGGCACACGTGAGGAACACAAATGTGAACAAGCCTGAATGGTCCCCAGGACTATATGCGAATGAAATGGGGTGTGAGTTTTCATTCGCATATAGTCCTGGGGACCATTCAGGCTTGTTCGCATTTGGGTTCCTCACATGTGCCCCAAAGAATGAGGTGATTTGATAAAATGCTATGCCCAAGATAACCATCCAGGTGCCGGCGGGGAAGTGGTTCAAATAGCTTAGGCTATCACTTCCTTATGTCCGGTCATGATGGTCAAGCGGATTAAGGCGTCCTTTAGTTACCAGTTGCATTGCTCCTGGGAGTATGGGTTCGAGTCAACTCTGGGTGTGAGTTTTCATTCGCATATAGTCCTGGGGACCATTCAGGCTTGTTTGCATTTGTGTTCCACGTGTGCCCCAAAGAATGAGGTGATTTGATAAAATGCTATGCCCAAGATAACCATCCAGGTGCCGGGGGGAAGTGGTTCAAATAGCTTAGGCTATCACTTCCTTATGTCTGGATGTGATGGTCAAGTGGATTAAGGTGTCCTGTAGTTACCAGTTGCATTGCTCCTGGGAGTATGGGTTCGAGTTACTTCTGAGGTGTGAGTTTTCATTCATAATATATATATATATATATATATATTATATATATATATATATATATATATATATATATATATATATAATTATATATATCTATATATATATATATATATATTGTATCCAAGGGAGAGCTCAAGAGATCTTGTTATCGTTACAGCCGGAGAAGCTCAGCATGAGTCTTTGGAAGGCGCAAGAGAAGTCCGCGGAAGAAGAAGGATCCGCTGTTTCAACTGCGGGTTAATGGGACACATCGCGCGCGAATGTAGACGTCCTAAGCAGCGGGGTTACGTTGCTTTTGTGCGGGTAGAGGACCAGTTAGCCGAAGGAGTGCGGGATGGACCCGTACTTAGGAAGAAGGAGGCTAACCCATTCGTGCGTGAGGGAACTGTAAGGATGGGGGACGCAGACCCCATCCCGGTAATGATGCTAAGAGATACTGGGGCGGAATTTACCCTGGTGAGTAGAACCCTTTTCCCTGAGTTTCACGAGAATACCCGTGTAGGTGAGGCAAGTGTGACCACTGTGGGAGGCCCAGTGCAGATGCCCCTACACCGGGTGACCTTGAGTTCGGATTATGGATGCCAAACCCTAGTAGTGGGGGTCTGTGCGACGATGCCCACGAGGGAGGCACAGGTCATTTTGGGAAATGACGCATGTGGAGGACGAGTCCTCCCGAACCTCGTGAAGGACGAGGAGTGCTTGGAGCACTTCGAGAAGAAAGGCGGAGTGATCGACGCCTGCGGGGACGAGAAAGGAATCGCCATGGAGGCGTTCCCTGTCTGCGCGGTAATTCCGAGGCAGTGCGACGGACGAGGAGGGCGTGGATCTGATAAGGCCGACGAGGAGACGTCCGACGGCCTGGGAAATGATCACCTCGTCATGGAACCAGTAGAGCGAGTGGAGGGCGAAGGCAACCCAGATGGTGAGGTACAGGTGACCCTCACCGGTTCTCCTGGGGTGGACCGCACTCGTCTCGAGGAGGTGCAGCGGGCAGAATCCCCAAAGTTGATTTGTAAGGCCAAAAGAGGACGTGTTGGTCCCGAGAAAGCTACTCACTTTACCAGGCAAGAAGGCATGTTAATAAGACAGTGTAAACCTGTAAGGATGGAGGTCGGAAAGCCTCTCCAGGTACGAGAGATCAAGTAGCGTTGCCAGCCAAGTGCAGAGCGGCAGTGTTGAGTCCGTTGCACGCTGTTAACTCTGCGGGTCGCCTAAGGGTGACCACGATGCGACGTTCGACGTCGAGAGAAGTGGCTGGGCAACTACAACATCTTTTCTCTTGGGTGAGGAGGCCCAGGGAAAATCAGGCTGACAGTGGAAATATATTCCGGTCTGAATGTGTCAGACGAACAATGACGAGTTGGGGAGTGATGCAGATTCGGTCGTCGCCCTACCGATCGCAGTCGAAGGGGGCGGTCGGAAGACTCCACTCCACCTCGGAGACAACTCTGAGAATGTTCTGCGTAGAGCAGGAGGAAGACAGTGGGAAGAGACCGCGGACCCTGTTTTGTTGGCCATTCGCAAAGCAGTGGCAGAACCGTTAAACTTCTCACAGTTTCAGCTGGTGAACGGACACGAGGTGTGGAGCCCTCGGTCTGTAGTAGATACGCAGTGGACGCCAGGGATGACCTTAAAGACGGTCTGCAGACACATGAGGGATGTCACACATTGGCGGCTGCAATACTGGCTGGAAGCCAAGATTTTCAGTGATAAGGACCAAGTAGTCGCAGATGCTTAGTCCCGCTTACACTGACCAGACATGACTCTTATTTTAAGGGGAGGGGTATGTGACGGTGTTCCCCCCCTTCTAATTCTCCCACGCCTGCTGTAAGAGTCATGTCCACTATTCCCGAGCGTTCTCTACTTTGCAGGCATCAATTGAACATATGTGGGAGAGAGTAGTATTCTCGATGAGCTGAGAAATTCGTGAAAGAAGAACATTTTGGCCTGTGGGATAGGCCCTTTAGGGAGCCAAAATGGCGCTGGCGAGTCTGTTCTCCCGCCAAAACTGTGTGACGTCAGTGTCGCCAGATTGGTCACCGTCAGCGACGTGGCACTGGGAGCCAATGAAAACCGACTTTGGAAAATGTGACGTCACATAGGCAAGGGGGTCCAGCCGTGGCGCCATCAGTCTCACACGACGCGTCCGAAAGGCAGGACGTGCGACCGGTCATCCTGTTTGAGTGACGGATTACCGAGCTCCGGTGGATGTAAGCGTCTCCAGTTGTTAGCGCGCACTCTGTGAGGTCTTCCTGCAACCCAGATGTGGCTCAGATAAGGAATTGACAGAATATTGAGCAACAAGTGCTCCGGAACAGGTGCGTTGCAAGAAGTGGGCCAGGCATCGTCGCGTGTGACGTCCTTGGCAGTTCACCAGTATAAGAGACAGCTTAGTGGCCGGGCCAATCCACCGTGAGTGAATCGAGTTGACCACCTTGTCAACTTGGTTGAACGTGTGATCGACGATCCTGTCAAGTTTGACAGTAACCCCACCTTCGTGGAACCCTACGAGTCAACAGTTAGATGCAAGCACGTCGAGAAGTCTTCCCAAATACCTAGTGATATGCCTAGACGACGAGGGAATTGACAGTGAAGTGAGCTTCAAGTGCTCTGAAGTCGGGTGCTGTGCGTGTGGAGCTTAACACTTTCGCGCTTAGCGGACGCGATAAGCGTCCAATCTTTTAAGTCCTGGATACTAAGCGGACGCACGCGCGAGTCCAACGATAAAATATTTGTATAAATTCCATTTTCTATCCGATTGTGTTGGGGATAGTTTAGAAATGTTAACCATGAAATTTACGTTTTTTCTAATAACCGAAGAGCTTATTAAAGAAAACGGCATGGCAGTGATTCATCTTGGTATAACAATTGTATGGCGCCGATATGCCGCCGCGGGTAACACTTCAGCCACTTCCAACTGTCTTGTGGGTTGGTTGCGACATTGATTCTATATTGATATGCATATGTCCGTATAGAGAATTTTATTGCGGTTCCAATGATACCATAATCAATGATGTAGGATAAATGTGGTCATCGCAATCATTAAGAGAGTGGAAACATTTGTTGCTGTTTGAAGTTTGAAACAGAAGCTCTCGCCAAACAGTTTGGCGAGAGCTTCTGTTTCTGTTTGAACTGTTTCAAACAGTTTCTGTTTGGCAGTATTTTATATGTATGTTCTTATAGAGAATTCTATTGCGAACACAGTGATACCAAATTTAAATACGTAGGTCTACAAATTGTGTCAGGACAGTAAAAAGAGTATACACTTTTCGCCCGTACCGCTTAAGCGCGCGAGACGCCGAAGGCACTTAGGGGAAGTTTTTTTACGCTGCGCTTCGGCGCTAAAGTGTTAAGCAGTATCGTCTGGGACGGCTGATAACTTCACAGAGACTTCGTAGTGGTGAGAAGCAGTTCCTCTGGGAGTACAGTGACAAGGACTATTTGGGAAACGTGCGACGACCGCCGAGACGTAGGCTGGCTGCCGTAGTTGGGAGGAAAGTTGACGGCTAGGAGACCGACTTCAACCCGGCGACGTACTGTAGGGGAAGGAGCACGGACCTGCAGTGTACAGAAAGCGGCGAGACGCGAAAATCCTAAGGCGTTGGCTTGTGTTTCTGGAGGGTGTACGAGGCGAGAGCCTTGACCAGGAGCTACAACCCAACTGTCATCCTAGGATAGGTGAAGTAGGTGTTTACAGTTACCCTCCCATTTTCCCTTTAGTTAGCTATATATTTTCTTGTCAGGATTGTTTATATGTCGTGAGCAAGTCTCACCTGAGTCTAAGTCACAGAGAGCACAGTGTGTGGTGAGGCTACCCAGAGTGCTCACAGTATTAGTTTACATATATATCTATGTGTGGGTGTGTGCAAGCACCAAGACTCATTAAGGAATTTACTGTGACTAATTCATTTCTTGTGATTATTATTATTATATATATTAGTAGTAAACCAGATTTGGTGTTAGGCTATGAGCCTAGAATTTATTGATATAAATGCCTGTGTATTGATCTCCATGATTTATTGATATACATGCCTGTGTGTTGATCTCCCTGATCTATTGATATAAATGCCTGTGTACTGATCTCCATGATTTATTGATATAAATGCCTGTGTGTTGATCTCCATGATTTATTGATATAAATGCCTGTGTATTGATCTCCATGATTTATATAAATATTTATGCCTGTAATTTGATTACTGATTTACCTATGTACATGCCTGTGTACTGAATAATATCATATACGTGAAGTGATTGCCAGTGATATCTCTTTAAGAGAAAGTATAGCTGTAAAGATAAGTTCAGTGATCAAGCGAGTGCACTCACAGTAAATATTATTAAGAATAGAGTAATCTTTCGGTACGGTGGAAAGTCACTGTGAGTGCATTGTGAATAAGATATTGATCGTGAACCCAGTGAAATCATAAGTATGCCATGTGAATGTTAATTACAGTGTTTTGCGAGAAGTTAAATAAACGGGGATCGTGATAGAATTAGAAAACAAGTACTAGTCTTTTCTCACGGTCGCGAGGGCCCCAGTCAGCTGATATCTGACAGGTGACGCAGGGGCTGCCGGATGTTGCCATATCGGTGCGCCCAGATTATTTTGCTGCGGATTGAGCAACTGCTATACTTTGTTCCTGATACATTGATGCATATATATTTCTCGTTGTCTTTTAAGTAAAATACCAAAACTCTTTGGTGTTTGATATCATCCCCTCCATTGATCTTGTGACCGTGTAAGGAAGTAAAACAGAGTGACTTGCCTGAGACCACACTATTTGAAATTGCTCTTACCACAATTACCACAATTACACCTCACCACTGCAGTGTTACTGGACCCCTAAAAACACCAGTTGGCGACCTTGAAGGCTGTGTGAGATTTCTGTGTCGGGGCGGGCCACAGATTGAGGGAACGATCTGTGTCTCCACTCATCTTACAACTTAAGGTCGGTTGTGAGATCGACTGGGGTACTCTCCGGGGCTTGCAGTGGAGCCTAGAGGATCGAGGGAAGACCCGTAGAACGACGGTGAGTAAGGGTTATTGTCGGAGCAACCACCACGAGAGGAGATCCAGTCTACCGTTGCTTTAACCCTTCACTAACGAGAACCGTGACACCCCGACAATATATATATTATATAATTATATATATATATATATATATATATATAATATAGATATATATATATAATATATATATTATATATATATATATATATATAGATGTTATTAAATATGACCGAAAAGTAAGTTAATAATTCTAACACGAATTTTCTCGATTTTCCTTATGTTTCTTTTTACTGGTGACGGTAAATGAAAAATCATTCTCCAAAATTCATTTTTTATTTCTAGTCTGACGCGACACTTGAGCGCGTTTCGTAAAACTTATTACATTTTCAAAGACTTCAGTTTATCCACACACAACTTTATGACTGAAACAGCATTTTGGCTCTTATACCTGCATTTGGGTGAGGTGATGTAATACAATAGTGGGGTGAAAAAACAAACTTTCAACAAAACATAGAACACGAAAAAATGGGAAGTTGGGTAACAGAACTGCAGAAGGCCTATTATCCCATATTTCCTGATGTTTCTATATTGGAGCGGAGTCTTGAAGTGGGTAGAATATAGTTGTGTGTTAATTGGCTGTTGATTGCTGGTGTTGACTTCTTGATGTGTAGTGCCTCGCAGATGTCAAGCCGCCTGCTGTCGCTGTATCTATCAATGATTTCTGTGTTGTTTGCTAATATTTCTCTGGTGATGGTTTGGTTGTGGGAAGAGAGTATATGTTCCTTAAGCGTTTTGGTTGTGACTTGTTTTTTAAGCATAGGACAGTGGGTGTTATAAAGGCTGAGAGTTTTTTTAAGAAAAGATTGCACTGCTAGGTTGATGTCCCCTATGTTACCTACTCGGACACTCAGTTGACATTATCAGCAGCAGTTATAAAATTGTCTATAGCAGATTTATTGTGCAGCCTAAACTTAACTCCCTTGACTCTAGAGGTGGTTTGTTAATGTTAGTTAAGAAAATGTGGGGTAATGGTCTGTAGTGCTATAGGTGATTTTACCTGAAGTAAGCAGAGAGGT
>WNGS01054960.1:0-25000 GCA_020271785.1 Procambarus virginalis
TCCAATCGCAAACTCATTTTTGTCAAGGGCTGAATAGATTATTCAAGGAGACTAATGATTGCATTGTTGTGCTCTTTTGGGACCGGAAGCCAAACTGGCAGGGGCTGAGTATGTCGAATTTTACAAGGTAGGATAGAGCTTTTGTAAAATTTTTTCAAATATTTTGATAGAATGGGTAGATTTGATATTGGTCTATAATTGTTTATGTCCGCCGGATTGCCTCCTTTATGGACTGGCGTTACTCTTGCTTTTTGAGGATATCAGGGAAGGTGTGACACTCTATAGATTTGTTGAACAGTAGGCTATCTGTGGGGCAAGGGCATGGGAGGCGCTCTTGTATACAATGGACGGAATTTCACTGGTGTTCCCTGCTTTGGCTTTTAGAGAGTATATAATGGACACAACATCTGCCGGCTGATTGGTGAAAGGAGAAGAGAGTTTGGATAGCTGCCTGAGAGATATGTGTTAATATGTCCCGAGTCTGTGGGATTTTACTGGCAAGATTAGCACCAACCGATGAAAAGAAACTATTAAATTCATTTGCCATTTCTAAATCAGTTGACGGTATATCCCCATCCTTGTAGAGTTTTATTTGGTTATGTGAGTGTTGTTTAGTTCCTAGGATACTAGAGATGGTTTTCCAAGTGCTTTTCATATTGCCTTTAGCTTCACTGAATCTATTCACATAATATGCAGTTTTGCCTTTCTTATGATACTGGTAAGCATTGATGAGTATCTTTTAGCTACTTCCCTTGAAACTAAGCCAATCCTAAGTTTCTTTTCATAGTCATGTTTCTTGTTGATTGAGTTGAGAATGCCACTTGTGAGCCATGGATTATTAATCTTTTGTCAGTTACTTGCTTGGTAAGAAGAGGACAATGAAGGTTGTAGAGGCTAAGAGTTTTGGACAGGAAGAGGTTAGCTAATGAATTTATATCCTGGGTATCATTGAATTCAGAATCCCAGTTAATATTGTGAAGTGCATCTGTAAGTCTGCCTAAAGCTGATTCACTGTGTAGCCTGAATGAAAGTTTCTTGCTTTTGGTGGTATTATGTCCATGTTCGCTATGAGAAGGTAGGATAGTGATCAGTTGTTCTGTCATAGATTATACCAGGTACAAGGGGAGCTGTTATGTTTGTCCATATGTGATCCAAGGTAGTGGCTGATGTTTGAGTGACTCGGGTAGGTTTGGTGATTGTGGGGATTAGCATACAGGAGTTCATGCTGTTGAGGAAATAGTCAACTTGAGAGCAATTTTGTTGACCCAGGTCAATATTAAGTCTCCTCCCAGAATGATGTGGTTTTTGTTGAGATTGTTAATAATAAGATTCCTTAGGTTGTCTGAGAAAGAAGCTATGTTAGTATTGGGAAATCTATAGATGGCTCCAATAGTTAAAGAGGATTTAAGGGATTTAACTGTAAACTGAGCAAAAGTATATTCACAGTAGTCATCTCTGTCACTAATAACACTGTTGCAGATAAATGTATCTCGGTAATATATAGCTGTGCCACCACCTTTTTTATTAGGCCTACAGTTATGAATGGCTTTATAACCAGCTTAGTTGTAGAGTTGGGTATAGTCTTTATTTAGCCAAGTTTCTGTTAAAATAATGAACGATAAGTTAGTACCTAGTGCTGTGAGTAATGCATTTAAATCGTCAAAATGTTTACCAAGTGATCTAACATTTGGTTGTAAACTGATAAACAGGTGTTAATTTGGAGTTTGTTTTTAGCCTGGTGTGCTGTGAAATACTTGCAATAATGATGATCAATGTGCTGGTTGGTGTAGATATGAGACAGAAGATTTTGATCAGGATCAATATCAGTGTGCATAGAGATGCAGAGGGATCATGATACAAGATACACGATATAGCAAAACACAAGAATAAAAGCAAATACAATAAAATAGTAACAATTAAAAAAAAAAAAAAATCAGTAGAGACTGATAATGTAAATGTAAAAAAAAATAATATAAGTGTGAAAATAAAAAAATATTAAGAAAAGTAATAATCATAAAGTAAACGATCTTGAAGATAATTAGCTTAATAATGGTTAATTAAAATCCTATAATTGGTATGAACCTAAGAAAACAGAGTGAGCTCAAATAGATAATTCCGAGAGAAAAAAAAAAAAAAGATGACATGTAAATCTAAGTAAAACTTAAAATTTACTCTAAAATAAATCTAAGTGTAAAAATAAACAGGGTGAGAGTATATTAATGTGGAAGATTTTACTATGATACTGAGGTAGATGCTTATAAAACAATTATACTATTAATTAATTACAATAAATGATTACAAAAATGAATACCAAGTTACTTTAAATATAACAGGGTAATAAAAATCCCTAGGTTTAGTGACAAGGGGATTAATTAAGACCAAATAATTAGGAGTAAAACAGGCAAAGATGACAAACAAAAAATAAAAATAAAAAACCTTTGGAAAGGAAAGGCAGAGCTTAACCCCTTAACTGCGTTGCCTCCAAATATGACACCCCCGCAGTGCGCAGGAAATAAATTCTCTGGAAAGAATTATTTTTTCTTTTTAAAGTGTCAGAAACCCTTCCCTCAGTATGGGTATGTAGAAAAAAATCGAAATTGTACTTACTTTGGCTGCTATGGGGTCCGTAAGTTGGGGCGTGATGTCATCATTCCCCGTTCGCCCGTGACGTACGCTCCCGGGGCCAGTAGGGCGCTCGGGGCAGGGCGCGCGAGTTGCTGCGAATATATTTTCGTTCATTTTTTTCGCACAGTTCCAAATACATTTTATTTGTTTTTACGTGCTAATCCTATGTATAGTGAACACGTACACTATATTATGGCAGTAAAACATCCGTACTGTCCGAAGACACTGTGTTACGTGCATGACACTTGTGTACACATATGCAGCACATATTTACTATGTATCATGCTAATATATGTATATATACAATCTATTTACACACTATACACTGTCACACACTATATACATTCACCATCAACACATTCAGAACACCGCGAGTGAGAGCTGCCACACCCAGCCAGCCCTCTCTCACTTCTCCAACATTGTATTCGCCAACTTTGCCCCTCCCATCATACAGTTATTCACACCAATGTTTCATGTTCATTTGTGTATATTTACAACATATGTACACACTATACACTGTCACACACCATATACATTTACCATCAACACATTCAGAACATTGCGTAACAGCTGCTTCGTATGGGCCAATAGCAGCTGCCTCGTATGGGCCAATAGCAGCTGCCTCGTATGGGCCAGTAGCAGCTGCCTCGTATGGGCCAGTAGCAGCTGCCTCGTATGGGCCAATAACAGCTGCCTTGTATGGGCCAATAGCAGCTGCCTCGTATGGGCCAATAGCAGCTGCCTCATATGGGCCAATAGCAGCTGCCTCGTATGGGCCAATAGCAGCTGCCTCGTATGTGCCAATAGCAGCTGCCTCGTATGGGCCAATAGCAGCTGCCTCGTATCGGCCAATAGCAGCTGCCTCGTATGGGCCAATAGCAGCTGCCTCGTATGGGCCAATAGCAGCTGCATCGTATGGGCCAATATGAGCTGCCTCGTATGGGCCAATAGCAGCTGCCGCGTATGGGCCAATAGCAGCTGCCTCGTATGGGCCAATAGCAGCTGCCTCGTATGGGCCAATAGGAGCTGCCTCATATGGGCCAATAGGAGCTGCCTCGTATATGCCAATAGGAGCTGCCTCTTATATGCCAATAGGAGCTGCCTCGTATATGCCAATAGCAGCTGCCTCGTATATGCCAATAGCAGCTGCCTCGTATAAGCCAATAGCAGCTGCCTCATATGGGACAATAGGAGCTGCCTCGTATGGGACAATAGGAGCTGCCTCGTATGGGCCAATAGGCGCATTTGGCCATGAACACATTCAGAACACCTCGAGTGAGAGCAGCCACACCCAGCCAGTCTCCCTCTCTCCAACATCTTACTCGCCAACATTGCTCCTCCCACCATACTGTTATAGTTCTTATTACACATGTTCTATATACCTATCTACATGTTTTATTTACCAGAACTATGCTAGTAAGCCGGTATTGTGTCCAAACAGTACAGTGGCCACCATACACTGCATGAAAAATCACACAGCAGACGACGCTACGATTACGTCACCTCCCTCACCAAAATAGCTCGTCTCAACATTCTCCTGTTGCAGTTCTTACACTATATACACACACTATATATACCCATGTACATATGTTTTGCCCATAGCGAACCACTAAGCTAGTATGGTGAGCAAAACAAGAGTGACTGCCACACACACACACAATGAGGCTACCTCAATTCTCGCCCTCCCTCCCTCACCAAAATTCCTCCTTCCACAATACTACGCACAACGCTAATTATAACCACAATCCTGGTCACTAATTCCTGTAAATGAATAATTGACCACACGTTTATTTTGAAAAGGAACCTAAGAAATCATTTGAAGATTCCTAGATGAACGAAATAATGCTGTGGTGCTGTGGCTAGCGCTGTGAACATCGTGAACAGCATTGAATCACTGATATTTGAACATTGTATCCAGTCATTATCACACTTAGGCTCTTCTATAACACTATCATAGCTAAATAATACAAGTTATATATATATTTTGACATTATTAGGCGATGCTGTGGTCACACGCTGAACAGCAGTGCTGTGCGCTCATGCTGCGAGCGCCAGCCTTGGTTGCTCACTCACTGCTGAGGCTCCCACACCCGGAATGTGGACCACAATTTTTTTTAAAGATGGCGTCTGTTTACAAGAGCCCTGAGGAAGCTGATGTGAACCCCATGTAGGCGCGGGAGTTTTGAATGGAACGTGAAAAATACAAATACTCGGAGGCGCGTTGCGCAAACCAGACGTGAGCCTGCAGGCGCGTTGCGCAGTTTAAGGGTTAAGTACACTTTGGTTGTATGTGAGACTACAAATTATGTTCCGGTTATTCAGCTGATATCCCACAGTCATCCAGGAAAGAAGTGAGGTGTGCCTCAGTGGTTATTGCATAAGTTTTTCCAGAGTCAGTTTTCCTAGCTATTATTTTACCATCGCGCACAAAACAATGTTTAATAGCACGGGATCTTTCGCAGTTTCCACGTAGTTTAAATAAGAGATTTTGTCTGAATCTGGTTAGACATTCGTTCACATAAACATTGGATTTCATAGCGACTCCAGCAGTGATAAGGTCTGACTTGCGGGAGCAGCTATTTAATCTGACACGAATCTTTCTGTTATATGTACCAGATGATTTAGTACCCACTCTATAAGTTTCAAAGTTTCATAGCTCGTTATATGACATACAGTTTCAAAGCTTTATATGACAAGGAGTGCTGGGAAGACGGGACACCACGAGCGTAGCTCTCATCCTGTAACTACACTTAAGTAATTACACTTAGGTAATTAATTACTCGGTACTTTGGAGGTGCGTAATAATCAACGAAGTAGTCCATGGTACACAACGTGACTTCACTCTCGTTGCACCAGGTAGAGATAGATTTTCGCGTCCTGTTTCTTCGTTCTGTGTGCTTGCAAATAAACTGAAAAACTACTAGCAGATGTCAACAAAGTTTTCGATTGGGCAGCAGAAAATAACATGATGTTTAACAGTGATAAATTTCAGGTACTTAGGTACGGCAAAAATGAGGATCTAAAACATAATACAGGGTACAAAACACAATCAAATCTTCCCATAGTAGCAAAACAGCATGTCAAGGATTTGGGAATAATGATGTCCGACGATCTAACGTTTAGGGAGCATAACCAAGCAAATATTGCGTCAGCCAGAAAAATGATCGGATGGATTACGAGAACTTTCAAATCCAGGGATCCCATCACAATGGTTGTACTCTTCAAGTCACTTGTGTTGCCCCATCTCGAGTACTGCTCAGTACTGTACTCACTTCCCCCTTCAGAGCAGGAGAGATTGCTGAAGTAGAGGGAATACAAAGAATATATTCTGCACGCATAGACAAGATAAAACACCTAAATTATTGGGATCGCCTCAAAGCTCTCCAAATGTACTCTCTAGAAAGGAGACGAGAGAGATACCAAATAATATACACATGGAAAATACTGGTGGGACAAGTCCCAAATCTACACAGTAAAATAGCAATGTACTGGAGTAAATGATATGGAAGAAAATGCAGAATAGAACCAGTGAAGAGCAGAGGTGCCATGGGCACAATCGGAGAACACTGTATAAACATCAGAGGTCCGCGGTTGTTCAGCGTCCTCCCAGCGACTATAAGAAATATTGCTGGAACAACCGTGGACATCTTCAAGAGAAAACTGGACTGTTTTCTAAGAGAAGTTCCGGATCAGCCGGGCTGTGGTAGGTATGTGGGCCTGCGGGCCGCTCCAAGCAACAGCCTGGTGGACCAAACTTTCACAAGTCAAGCCTGGCCTCGGGCCGGGCTTGGGGAGTAGAAGAACTCCAAGAACCCCATCAAGCAGGTTAATCAAGCAGGTTAATACTCATGGGTGGTAGTTTATTGTGTATCCAATACTGATCCTGTGAGCAATAACTGTAGGTCAAAAAGGATTACAGAAGGTAAAAGGTGTTAATCAGGCCTCTGAAAATTTTAATGTCATTATTTATAGCCAGTCTTTGGCTAACTGCTAACTTACCATTAACAATGATAAAACCTTTTATATGTTGTTTGGTAATAAATCCTCTGATTAAATTAACCTACAAATTAAATGTATCCAAAAGGAAGAAATGTATAAGTTTATCATCCAGAATGTTCAGTAATATGTTGTTTGTGGTCTGTGTATGTAATTACCCAAGTGTAATTACCAAATTGTAGTTACAGGACTCATTGTGTCCTGTCTTCCCAGCACTCACAGTTTTCAACAAAACTTTGCAGTTCTTCCGATAGTTCACACACTTTCTAAATGAGGAAGGGAAATCCTCTATTACCTCTACTCACAAATATTTTCTTAGGTTGAACCTTACCACTGACTTTTTTTGGGACCCATGGCATGATGTATAATAATTACTTCTATGTTAAAAAAAAAAATTTAATTCTTTACAAAGAATTGAAGCGCGATTGTCACTAAGCAGGAGGCACTGGTAAACTGAAGCATGATTGCCTGTGCCACCAGGAACCATGCACTTGATTGATCGATATGTTTATCAACAAAGTCGCAAGGCGAGGCAAAGTTCGTAACCTGATTCAAATTTTCCAAAGAAATTGAGTTTGTAACCAGAAAATTTCATACAGAGGGATGTTTGCTTCCCAAGGTTCCACTAATATAATATATATACTGTATATAATATATATACTGTAGACACTCGATTATCCGGGATTCGAACATCCGGAAAACGCCTTTATATGGCCAAAATCGTGAACGGATAAAGTTATCTCAATATCCGGCCAAAATGGCCATGGGAGCCAGATAAAAGCTGGTTTAGCTGGATAAAAAATCGGAGTCGGTTAACTTGCTGCCGATGTTACACTATCTGGACAGTCAGCCGGATAATCATTGAATTGTCCGGATATGAAAGCCATGGGGCGGGCCGTACCGTATTAATCCCGTCTGGCTGTGGCTCGAGGTGCATGGTGAAGGAAGGGGTGGGGTGGGTTTGGGGTGTTAGAAGAGAGTGGAGCATTGGGAGGGACCACCTGGGGGATAAAGAGGATGTGGAAGGGGCCTATACACTACAGTACAGGAATTACCATTAATTTTAGAACAATTTATCATAGCCAAAAACAAAAGAAATACTAGTAATTATATAATAATAAATATATAAATAAATAAATGTTTATTCAGGTAAAGTACATACATACAAGAGGTTTTACAAAAATTGATAGATATATAGATAGAGCTCGTACATACAATGCCTAAAGCCACTATTACGCAAAGCGTTTTGGGCAGGAAAAACATTAAAGACTAAAACTAATACTAATTGAGATTAAAGTATAAAATGTGTTGAGAACAAATAAAAATAAAAAAGGGGGGGGGGGAACATGGCAGAAAAAGCAGCACAAATACAATTAGGTCGACAAACAGCGTTGTTTAAAAAAGCAGACATGGGTTGACATTATAGGGGTAAGGTAGATTACAGGGAATTTATTAGGTAGTGCTTAGTTTTTATCTCAAACTGGTTGAGATAGGTACAGCCTTTAACATGATTGGGAAGGTCATTCCACATTCTGGGTCCCTTGATTTGTAGAGCATTTCTAGTTTGATCAAGTCGTATTCTTGGAATATCAAAACTGCATTTATTTCTGGTGTGGTGCTCATGGGTTCTGTTACAACCTTTAATGAAGCTTTTGAGGTCAGGATTGGCATTACAGTTCAGCATTTTATATATGTATAATACACATGAGAGAATGTGCAGTGACTTAATATCTAACATATTTAGAGATTTGAGTAGGGGTACCGAGTGATGTCTGGGGCCAGAGTTGGATATTGTCCTAATAGTAGCTTTGTGTTGAGTAATTTGAGGACATAAATGATTTTGGGTAGTAGAACCCCAAGCACAAATACCATAGTTGAGATATGGATAGATGAGGGAGTAATAGAGCGTCACCAGGACAGGGCTAGGTACATAATATCTGATCTTAGAAAGAATGCCAACAGTTTTTTAAACTTTTTTATATATTTAGAATGTGTCCCTGGATATTCAGCTTCTGGTCAATGAGAACGCCAAGGAATTTGCTATCTATGTTGTTACAAATTTGGGTATTGTTTGTCCTGAGATTTATTTGATTAGAGGATTTATTGCCAAACAGAATATAGAAAGTTTTGTCAATGTTAAGGGTGAGTTTGTTGGCAGTTAGCCAAAGATGGACTTTATTTAGCTCAGTATTCGCTGTGGCATTTAGAGCAAGGGGGTCAGGACAGGAGTAAATGAAGGTTGTGTCATCAGCAAATAGAATTGGTTTGAGGTGTTGGGAGGCATTTGGAAGGTCATTAACCCTCAAACCGCTAGGGGCCCAAATGGAATTCACACCCACAGGCGCAACAAAAAAAAAAAAATCCAAACATTTTTTCGTCTTATAGAAGTGTTCATTTTTGTTCCCTGATCACGGAAAAATTAACAAAAAAATCGTAGCTGGCATATTTTAGCCACAATAGGATAGGGAAGTGTGGCAAAAAAGGGACGTTGGCAGAGCCTTTGCCAGACGAGGTATACCCCACCCGAGCTGTCAGACGGCAGTTGCCACAAATATATTATTACCTAATTACTGTATTTCAATGTCTGATTTTTTTTTTAGTTTTTTTGCAGTAATATTATTCCATACAGTGAATTGTGGCATACAGTGGAACCTCTATTAACGAGATTAATACGTTCTGGCACCGCGCTCGTTACCTGGAAAACTCGTCTTTGGAAACAAATTTCCCCATTTAAAATAAAGGAAATAAATTTAATCCGTTCCACTCCCAAAAACATCCATACTTGTATGACATTTTTTAACCCTTACACTGCTCAGGAGTCCTGGGGACATTTACACCCCTGTGCGCAAGAAAAAAAAAAATCAAAATTTTTTTTTCGTCTTCTAAACACGTTAATTTGTGTCCCCTGAGCACGGGAAAAATAAAAAAAAATTGTAGGTGACATTTTGGGCGCAATTGACCAAGGAAATCTGGCAAAAAGTGGGCGTTGACAGAGCGATCATCAGGGCCGGTCAGCGTCACCCGCGCTGACAGGTGGGAGTTGCCACAAAGATATTATTACCTAATTGTTTCAATGTCTCCGATTGATTTTTTTTTATTTTTTTGCAGTAATATTATTCAATAGTGTGTATTGTAATATATTTATGTAATAAAAGTGGTGAATAATTGCTATACTCAAAAGTATGGTGTGCATATTTGTGATTCTATTATTATGTTTATAAAACAATAAACAAATAGTTTTGCTGCTATTACACTCTATTCACAGGTTTTATATAAGTATCTGCATGTTTTGTTCACCGTAACGAACCGCTAAGTTGGTATTGAGAGTCGAAAAGCAACGAAGAGTTACCGCCACACACCAGCCAGCCACTCGCTGCCACTCCCTCAACACACACACTAAACTTTCTTCCCCAACAATACCATTAGTGGTGTTATTACACTATATACAGATGTTATATATAAGTATGTATATATTTTGTTCACCACAACTGTACAGCTAAGCTGATATAGTTAGTTCAGGCACTAAGAGTCGTCGCTATACACAGCTGACGGCTGGCGGCTCCCTCACTCATTCAAGGTCACACGCACTAAACTTTCTCCCCCAACAATACTGTTTGCAGTGTTATTACCCTATATACACATATTATATATAAATATCTACATGTTTTATGCACCGTAACTGTACACCTAAGCTTGTAGTGCGCCCAAAGAGCATAGTGGCCACTCTCTAAACAGCTAGACATATCGTGCAGACGACGTCACCTCCGTCACCCAAATGGCTCCTCCCAGCATAATCCTTTTGCTGTTATTACACTAATCCACACATTATATATACGTATCTACATTTGTGTTCACCATAGAGAACCACTGAGCTGGTATGGTGAATGTAAACAATAACAGGTGGCCACACAGTAAACGATGCTGTCTCCCTCTGTCACTCAGCATCACTCCTCCTACAGCGCTAATTATTACAACAATCCTGCTATTATCACAACCCTGGTTATTTATATCACAGTCAGGGGTCATCTGTAATATTGTCATCACTAAATAATAAAAATTATATATTTATTTTGACTTTTTTCGGCGATGCTGTGGTCACAAGCTGAACAGCAATGCTGCTCGCTCATGCTGCGTGCGCCAGCCTTGGTTGCTCCAACAGTAATGTGCCTCTCACACCTGAGAATATTGCACACAATTTTTTTTTAAATTGTGTCTGTTTACAAGAGCCCTTGGAAGCTAATGTGAACCCCGTATAGCCGCGGGCCATTTGAATCGGGTGTGGCACCCTATGGCGTATATATACGCCATGCGCACCGTGGGACATGTTACTCAGGGCGTATATATATGCCATGCGCAGTTTAAGGGTTAATGTAAATATAATACTGCACATGTAATTATAAATGTTTTGTTGCACTGTTTTAATGTTTACTTTACCTTATGAAGAGTCGTTGCTGGCTTGAGGGAGACGATGGGGAGGTGGGATGGAGGAGAGGGGTTATGGTGTGGAAGGAGAATCCACCTCTGAGTCAGGCGGGCTCTCTCTTCTTGGGATTTTCACCTCACTGGGACCAGGTTGTGGTTCACTATCAATGGCTCTTCTTTTCTCTACTTTTGGAAAGAACTTTTATATTGACAATTGCTTTTGTCTTTGTTTTAGGAAATCCATAAAACGAGACAGCAAATTGTCATTAAACATGTTCACACACTGGGTTGTCACTGCTTGACCAGGGTGATGTCAGTGGAAGAGGCAGCATCCTCCCTTACCTCCTCATTCCCTTACTAATGGTGTAAATTGTTGATGAGGACCTGCCATACTCCCTTGTGAGATCAGTCACACAGACACCACACTCATGCTTCGCTATAATTTCCTTCTTCAAATCCACAGTAATTGTATCTTTCTTCCTCTTGACAACACTATCTTTAGCAAGCAGCTTCTTTGGAGACATCGTGTGTTACAAATTGTAGTCGCAAAACCACTAAAAACCCAAAGAAAAGAGCAAATAAATCCAGAGGGATGCTTGTCGTGTGAGATAAAACAACAACACTGGCGTCGGAGGCGTCCGAGAATTTGCAAGAACCCGCGAGACGCTAGGAAGCACCATGTGGTTTCGCTCGTTAATAGAGGCGAGCTCGTCAATAGAGACAAATTTGCTGTGAGTGGCTTGCTCGTTACTGGAAAAACTCGTTAATAGAGCCACTCGTTAATCAAGGTTCCACTGTATTTATATAATAAAATGTGTGAACCATCGCTGTACTCAAAATTATGGTGTGCATATTAGTGATTCAATTATTATGTTCATAAAACAATAAACAAATAGTTTTGCTGTTGTTACACTATATACACAGGTTACATATAAGTATCTGCATGTTTTGTTCATCATAACGAACAACTAAGTTGGTCTTGTGAGTCAAAAAGCAATAAGGAGTGACCGCTACACACCAGCGAGCCACTCACTGCCACTCCCTCCCTCAGCACCACCTCACTTGCCCTCATTTTCCTCCCACAATACTGTTTTTGCATTTTTTCACTATACACAGACGTTATATATACGTATTTACATGTTTTGTTCACCATAACTGTACGTCTAAGCTTGTATGGTGAGTAAAGGCACAAAGACGTAGCTACTCACACAGTCAGCTGATCGGTGGCCGCCCTCAAGGCCAGACGCGCTAATATTTCTCCTCCAACAATATTGTTTGTGGTGTTATTATGCTATATACACACATTATATATATAAGTATCTACCTGTTTTATTCACCATACCTGTACAAATAAGCTGGTATGGTGCCCAAAGACCATAGTGGCCATCAGTAAACAACATGACAAGTCGTGCAGACGACGCTTCTCCCTCACCAAAATGGCGGCTCCCAACCTACTCCTCTCACTGTTATCTCACACTATACACACGTTATATATAAGTATCTACATTTGTGTTCACCATAGCGAACCACTAAGCTGGTATGGTGAGTGCAGTCAATAAATGGTGGCCACACACAGTCAGAAGACGACGCCACAACTCTCCCTCCACACCCTTACTCCTCCCCTCCATGAAGCACAGCGCTAAATATCATCACAATCCTCTTATTTTTAGACCCATGGTCAGTTTTATCACAGTCAGGGGTCTTCTGTAATAATATTATCGCTACATAATAGCATGAACAAGTATATTATGGCATTTTTAGGCGATGCTGTGGTCACAAGCTGAACAGCAGTGCTGTGAGCTCATGCTGCGTGCGTCAGGCTTGGTAGCTTACTCGATACTGAGGCCCCTAACACCCGGGAGTTTGGCCCACGATTTTTTTTAAAAATGGCGTCTGTTTACAAGAGCCCTGATGAAGGTGTGGTGAACCCCGTGTATCCGTGGGCCGTTTAAGTCTTGCGTAGTACTCCAACGCATCATATGATGCGACGCGCAATTTTCTGCAAGTCGGTCAAAGCATCATATGATGCGATGCGCAATTGAAGGGTTAAGGGTTAATGTAGATGAGAAAGAGGAGAGGGCCAAGTATGCTGCCCTGCGCAACACCAATGTTGATGGGTAGGGTGGGAGAAATTGAATTATTCACAGAAACATACTGGAGCCAGTCAGTAAGGTAAGATTTGAGGTATTGCAGGGAGTGTCCTCTGACTCCATAATGATGTAATTTAAGAAGGTCTTGGTGGTTTACAGTGTCAAAAGCTTTACGCAGGTCCACAAATAACGCAACAGGGAACTCATTTTTATCAAGAGCTGCATGAATCAAGTTAATCATAGTAATAAGTGCATCGTTAGTGCTTTTTTTTTTGGTCTGAAGCCATATTGACATGTGCTAAGTATATTGTGTTTGGCTAGATAAGAGTAAAGCTGCTTGTAGATTAGTTTTCAAATATTTTTGACAAGTTAGGCAGGATTGATATAGGTCTGTAGTTGTTAACATCTGTGAGATCACCACATTTGTGGACAGGGGTTACTCTCGCTTTTTTTTAGAATATCTGGAAAGGTTTGGAGTTCAAGTGACTTGTTGGAGAGCAATGCAATAGCAGGGGCTAAAGATCTGGAGGCTTTTTTGTAAATTAAAGTTGGTATCTCCTCAATGGCACTAGACTTGGTTTTAAGGGAAAGGATTATCTCATTAACATCAGTGGAATTTGTAGGCTTTAGGTACAGAGACTGTGGATAGTTACCTGTAGGGTAGTCCTTAACCCTTCAATTGCGCATCGCATCATATGATGCGTTGACCGACTTGCAGAAAATTGCGCATCGCATCATATGATGCGTTGGAGTACTACGCAAGATTTAAACGGCCCGCGGATACACGGGGTTCACCACACCTTCATCAGGGCTCTTGTAAACAGACGCCATTTTTAAAAAAAATCGTGGGCCAAACTCCCGGGTGTTAGGGGCCTCAGTATCGAGTAAGCTACCAAGCCTGACGCACGCAGCATGAGCTCACAGCACTGCTGTTCAGCTTGTGACCACAGCATCGCCTAAAAATGCCATAATATACTTGTTCATGCTATTATGTAGCGATAATATTGTTACAGAAGACCCCTGACTGTGATAAAACTGACCATGGGTCTGATAATAAGAGGATTGTGATGATATTTAGCGCTGTGCTCCATGGAGGGAGGAGTAATGCTGTGGGAGGGAGGGTGGTGGCGTTGTTATCTGACTGTGTGTGGCCACCTTTTATTGACTGCACTCACCATACCAGCTTAGTGGTTCGTTATGGTGAACACAAATGTAGATACTTATATATAACGTGTGTATAGAGAGTATAAACAGCAAGAGTAGGAGGTTGGGAGCCGCCATTTTGGTGAGAGGAGCGTCGTCTGCAGGAATTATCGTGTTGTTTACTGGTGATCACGTCTTGGGCACCATACCAGTTTACTTGTACAAGTTTGGTGAATAAAACCGGTAGATATTTATATATAATGTGTGTATATAGCGTAATAACACCACAAGCAGTATTGTTGGAGGAGAAATATTAGTGCGTGTGGCCTTGAGGGCGGCAGCCATCAGCTGACTGTGAGGTCCATCAGTGGCAGTGGCAGCCAGTGGCGGGCTGCCACTGCCTGCCACTGCCACTCAGCATACCAACTTAGTGGTTCGTTATGGTGAACACGAATGTAGATACTTATATATAGCGTCTGTATATAGTGAATAAAAGCAAAAACAGTATTGTGGGAGGAGAATGTGGGCGAGTCAGATGACTTGAGGGAGGGCGTGAGTGGCTGGCTGGTACACGGCGGTCACTCCTCGTTACTTTTTGACTCATAATAGCAACTTAGTGGTTCGTTATGGTGAACAAAACATGCAGATACTTATATATAACCTGTGTATATAGTGTAACAACCGACAAAGTATTTGTTCACTGTTTGATGAACATAATTGAATCAACAATAAGCACACCATATTTTTGAGTACAGCGATGATTCACCCATTTCATTATATAAATATATCACACTACACACTATTGAATAATATTACAGCAAAAAAACTACGAAAAATCAATCAGAGACATTGAAATAATTAGGCAATTATCTCTTTGTGGCAACTCCGGCCTGACAGCTGGCGATCAACAGACCGCCTGGGACGCATGCTGAGTGAGCGCCTGTTTTGTGCCAGACTTCCCTGCCCTATAGCGGCCAATATATTCAACTTACGATTTTTTTATTATTTTTCCCGTGATCAGTGAACACAAATTAACAGGTTAGGAAGAAAAAATAATTTTTTTTTTTTGTATGCGCCTGTGGGTGTCAAATGGTATATAGCTATGCGCCATTTAAGGGTTAACATCAATACTGGAAGATGGAATATCATTTGCAAGGATGACCCAATGGAAGAGAAGAAAAACCTATTGAACACAATAGCAGAATCAGAGCTGAAAGATGACCATCGTATTGGAGGAGTGTTGGTTTGTTATTAAAATCTCTTTGATCCCAATATTTTTGTGAAATTGTTGCTCGAAGTTTTTTTAATGTTGCTCTTTGTTTGTGTAAAATTTATCTTCATAGTACTGTATTTCGTATTGGCTCGTCTAATTATTTTAGATAGCAATAACGAGTAATTCTTTGAGAATTCTTTGGAGAACGATTCCTACCCAACTATACTTCTTCTCAAGGTCATGTTTTTTATTAATGGATATAAGTATTCCCTTTGTAAGCCAGGGATTGTTAAGCCTTTTGGTAGTGACTGTTTTGTAAGCATAGGACAGTGGGTGTTATAAAGGCTGAGAGTTTTTTTTAAGAAAAGATTGCAGGTTAGGTTGATGTCCCCTATGTTACCTAACTCGGACTCCCAGTGACATTAGCAGCAGCAGTTATAAAATTGGCTATAGCAGTTTCATGTGCAGCCTAAAGCTTAACTCCTTGTCTCTAGAGGTGGTTGTTAATGTTAGTTAAGAGAAATGTGGGTAATGGTCTGTAGTGCTTTTGGTGATTATACCTGATGTAAGCGGAGAGGTTTATGTTGGTCCAGATGTGATCTAGAGTCGTAGCAGTCCTATCAGTGATTTAGTAGGTCTAGTGATTAATGGTATGAGGAAGCAGGAATTCATAAAGTTGAGGAAGCTAACAGCAGTAGGGTGTTCAGGCTCCCAGAGGTCAATATTAAAGTCCCCTGCGATAATTAGATGGTTTTTGTTCAGTCTGTTATCTAGTATTAGATTTCTAAGGTTTGAGTTGAATTCGGACACATCAGTGTTAAGAATTCTATAGACTGCACCCACAGACAGGACAGACTCAGCACCCTTGACTCTGAAACTGGTGAAGATACACTCCCCATAGCAGTCTCTAGTTCTAATTATTTTTAAGCATGTTAGTTCTTGGTGGTAGTAAAGAGCAGTACCACCACCTCTCTGAATTTGACGACAGTTGTGAATTGCCGAGTAGTTAGGCATGTTAAAGAGTTGAGTAGTATCCTCTTTCAACCACATTTCAGTAAGTATAATAAAAGAGAATTTGTTGTCAATAGTTTCAATCAAGGCACTAACATCATCGAAGTGTTTACCTAGAGATCTAACGTTCAAGTTGATTACAGAGATAATGTGTTAATACATTGTTTACATCATGTGCTGTATAATTCAAGTTGATTACAGTGATTATGTGTTAATACATTGTTTACATCATGTGCTGTATAATATCTGCAATTTTGATCATTAAAGTGATGATTGTCATAGATACTGGATAAGAGTTTTAGTTCTGGGTCTATACTTGTCTGCATAAAAAGGCTGGTTGTAGGAAAACAAGGCAAGAATGGCAATTACAAAATAGAATTTTGATATCAAAGGGGGAAAAAATATATAAACAAGACTATACAAAACAAACACAAAATGAACAAAAAAAGAAAAATGAGGTAGAGTGCTTACAAGTACTCTCAGGTACACTGTATGTAATAATTTTCATTTTGAGACACAGTCGAAGCTAGGGGTACAATGGAGTAAGGGAGTATGGCAAGGCTATTAACTATTGATTATTAACTATAAATAGTTTAGTTATGATCGTATAATTAATAAGACCTAAAGAAATATTAATGCACTCAATTAATTAAGTCCAATAAATGACTAGTAAAAAGTAAATAAAAAATTAATTTAAAAAGTGAAACAAAGAGACTTAGGATACCTAGCCTGCACTAGGTGACAAGGGGGTTAATTATGTTGACTCATTGAGAGTGGTAATAAGGCGAGACAAACCACATTGGGAGAGGAAAGTGTTGAGGTTATCCTTATTAGCAATTGTAAACATTTTACCTACTGAAGTTTTTCTCACTTTAATCAAGCCATCTCTAACGAAGCACTGATGAATCGCATCTGGGTTTTGATAATGGATTTGACGCAGGCGGTAGAGGAGTTGCTGGTCTTTTTCTAGTCAAGCACTCGTTGATGTAGATTCCCTGTCGTTGGGATGCAGCTGTCCAGACAAGATGCGATTTCATGGACTGGGAAGCCAGCTTCAGGTGAATTTTCCGCTGGTTTTGTCCTGATGGATTCTTTTTGCCTACTCTGTAGGCAGCAATAATGTCTGTTTTGTTTAGAGTGACCTGCAATTCGTTTTTTAAGAGAGCCTGAACTATTTCAATACACTTTTCACCTTCACTTTCCACAGGAATATCTTGGGACGACACAACTACAGAGTCAAGCAGCTTTTGCTGATCGTGTTCATCCTGGGAGACTGAACGTTGGGCGGATAATGTACTGATACATGCAGTCATTTTGCTGAGAGCTTCCTCTTGTTTTTTTTATGGCTTCATCAGTTTTCAGACGAATGTTTTCCTCACGGAGATCATTCAAATCATGCTGGAGTTGATCTTGGCTAGCCTTAAAGTTTCTAATATCCTTGCGGAGGAGGGTTATTTCTTGTTGTTGTTGTTGATGGAGGTTCGCGCGGTTTGCTTGATTCTCAGTTTGAAGACTCAGGATGATCGTATTTTGAGCCTCAAGGACTAGGCACAACTTTTTTAACCACAGATTCTCGGCCCAGTTAGGGAAATCCAGTGAGGGACCAGAAGCATGCTTGAATTTCGTAAACTGGGATGTAAGAATGGTAATAGGAGAGGATTGAGCGGATACCGCTACCTGGCTCAATGGGGTGGAGGGGAGAGCAGAACCGCCGCCACAGGCCCCAGAGCTTCCAGAGGGAGAAACACGATGACTGTCAGTATTTGTCGGGATGGATGCCTTGTTAGGGGCTTTGTTACTCTTATTTACCTGCACAGTCCTGTTCCTGGGAGACATGATAGGTCGAGAATGGACTGGAGTATATGCTGTGGCGGAAACTTGCGTCAGGCAGCGCGGTGGTGGGCAGAGGCGGGCAGCATGCACTGGTACTCACAGCCAGAAAGGATTGTTTTGAATTTTGTTTGCGATGGAATGAGTCGATTTGGGTTGGTTACTTTGAATGTGCTATGACATGCTTGGACTCCATGTACTTAGCTGCCTGTGGGTGGTGGTCTATATCATCTGGGGGTAGTTTAACCCTTAACATGCTCGGGGTCTAATATACTGCCATCCGCACAGGCGCATGTCATTTTGAAAAAAAAAAATTTTTTTTTTTGCTAATCTGTTAAGTTTTGTTCACTGATCACGGGAAAAATAAAAAAAAAATTCTACTGTACTTACTTTTGTTGCAATAGAGCCGCCAAGTTGCGTGGTGACGTCACACTCTGCATGTTCGCTCATGCAGTAGACGCCTGAGAGGCGTTGCGCGGCGTCCCGCAACAGCCAGAGTTGCCACAAATATATTTTCGCACTATTTATTTACAATGTCTAGGCACATTTTATCCATTTATTTTGCACTAAATTTGTTTCAAATAATGTTTGAACATATTTTGAATCAATAATTGTTGCATATTTGAGTATACACAGGCGCACACATCTGTTTTCAATTACGGCAATATAATATGTCATTACAGTCTATTATATTGTATGTTCTGCTTATATTTTTAGATATTTACACACACGCACACGCTAACTGCTTATATGTTTACATATTTACACACTCGCACACGCTGTACACACTTTGCAGCACACCTAGAAGTTTTCTAGACTGTGGTAGTCATTGAAGCACTTGACAGCACATAATGGGATACCACACGTTTCACACCATGTTTGTACAAGCTTCCGTTTCTTGTCTCTACGTGTCGTTGTTTTACACACCAAGCAATCACGTTGGCCTATTGCACGCATCTTAGCTGGTGGCAAATACTCGAGTCTGTGAGCTAGGAAGCCTTCAGTGTGAGCGAGGCGTGGAGTACCAGCATGCTGCAACAGTGGGTTTATGATGGGCCGCTGAATCCCTGGGACATCTTTTCCAAACTTTCCTAATAACTGTATTGCAGCATCAAATACAAAGTCACGGAAAGTGGGCTTACGTCCAGTCCTCACAAGGTACATGTTGAAACAGTTCAGCATGCTCATGTCCACAAGATGGAAGAACACTTTTTTCGTCCACCTACATGTCTTCCGCACACACTCTGCAGTGCCAATCATCATGTCTGATTTATCAATCAACCGCATGTTGATATTATAGTCTAAAACACAGTCTGGCTTATATAGTGGTGCGTTTGTTTTATGGCTCACTTTCCCACTGTTCACCATTGTTCCATCATGAATTGTTGTCAACAAGTTCACCTCTCGTTTGTCTTTCCACCGAACGGACAGAATGTTATCACATTTCCTTCTCTGACACTCACCAACTGCAATGTTGGTGTCAAACACAGGCATTTCCCTTCGTTGTGGCTTTACTGTACCGACCAATCCGGTTCTATTTTCTAGCAAGAACCGAGCTAGCAAGGGACTTGTATAGTAATTATCCGTGTATAAAATGTGTCCCTTGTTCATCCACTGAGCCATGATGGTCTTCACTACACTACCCGAGAATCCATGTTCGTCGTTACCGGGAATGTCTACATCACTAGCCGAGTACAAAATCATGTGTAACACGTATCCTGTCTCACAATCACAAAGAACAAAAAATTTCAGGCCAAATCGGTTTCGTTTTGAGGGAATGTACTGTTTGAATGGAACACGTCCCTTGAAAAGTACAAGAGATTCATCAACCACCAGCTTCTGTGCTGGTACGTAAAAATCTCTGAATTTTCCAATAACATCGTTCATGTAGTGCCTCACTCGCCACAGTCTATCATCAGGTGTTCGGTCCTGAACACTTCCAAAATGTAGACACCTGAGGAGTATCTGAAACCTGTCTCGTGACATATATTTACCGAATAAAGGTGTTGGCACTGTATGGTCCTTGCTCCAATAGTCACTTATTGCATGTTTGTGACAGTGCTTCATCAACAAACAGAGTGCCAAAAACACGTACATTTCTGCAACTGTGGTATTTTTCCAACGCTGCAGTCGGGAAAATTCCGAGATTTCCCTCTCAATCAGGTAAGCAGCATGCAGGTTCGTTTGGTGTACAATGTATTCCATGAGTGGTTCATCATAGAATGCTGTAAAATATTCCATCTCAGCCATGTCCTCACCTTGATTAGGGAAAAGGTTTGTAATCCCTACATCTGTATCGTCAAAGTGAGGAATATTTGGAATAAAATCTTCACCATCACTCCACTCAAGTACACTAGGCGTCCTGCGAGATGCAGATGAAAGACGGCGAGGAAGCGATGCATACCGGCGACCAGGAGCTGAATACCGTCTGCGAGAAGCACGGCGGCTACGTGCACGTGAGGTGGGTGCACGTAAGGTGGGTTCTGGTGAGGTGGATGCACGTGAGGTGGATGCAGGTGAGGTGGGTGCACGTGAGGTGGATGCACGTGAGGTGGGTGCACGTGAGGTGGATGCACGTGAGGTGGATGCACGTGAGGTGGATGCATGTGAGGTGGATGCACGTGAGGTGGATGCACGTGAGGTGGATGCACGTGAGGTGGATGCACGTGAACACGAGGGTCTTGGTCCCTCATGTGGTCCCATGCGGTAGCGCTTGGCTGGGCGAGATGCTGCTGACGCGACAATTTCTCGCCCAGTTACACCACTGGTACCAGCCACAGGCTCAATAAAACTGTGATCTGAGTCACTAAACCCAGAAAAGGAGTCACCTCCCTCTGACTCGTCACCCTCAAACAGATAATATCCACAGGAACTGTAAGGTCGTGGTATAATTGGGGTAGAAACTGGGCGAGGAGGCATGGGTGAGCGTAGAGGCCTAGCCTTGGCATGGCGAGAATTCTCACTCTCACTGCTGCTGCTACTGTCACCCGCCAACTGTGTATAATCCTCGTTGTTGTCTGAATCATCAAACACACTTTCCTCACCTTCAGAAAATAATTCGTGAGCTATTTGCTCTGGGGTGAGGGATTGAGTGGTGCGTGCCCGTGAGGCGTTTGACCGTGCGCTCGCCATGGTGACTCTCGCTAAACTGAGGCCTCCCATGCCTTCGGTTCGTGAGCGGGAATTTTTTTCAAAATGGCCGATGTTTACTATAGCCCGTGGGCAGCATATGGGAACCCCAGATACCCGGCGGGACATTCAAATCGTGCGCGGTACCCATACACTTCGTAAGAAGTGAAGCGCAGTTTACTGGTAAAACGCCTAGCACTCATATGAAGTGACGCGCACTTTAAGGGTTAAGGGCTGAAATACAGCATAGAGTGAGGAGCGTAGCGTGCACTCAACAGCGTCGGCTGCTGCTCAAGAATATGTAAGTTTCCTAAAAACAATTTGCACAGGCTGAAGTTTCCTTAAAAAATATTGCAAGTTTTTTTCCTCCTGGCAGCCTACGTAACGTGTTATAGGTGCCCCAAGTGGACCCGTTCAATCCTGGTCAACCCATGTGCTCCTGTCCCTCGTGTTATACCACAGTGTCCCGCCATTAGTGAACTATTTTTTTTAATATAACTTTTTATTTTCGTAGTAACTTTGAAAATTTTTGGCCAAGACTATGTCTGGTAGCAGCATCAATCGTTCTGGAGGTGTTAAAAGGAAGAAGGTTGGCCTAGCAATTAAAGACATGTGACGTGTTATACAACTTTGTGAAAATGGCCGGTCGACTTCAAGTGAAGTGAAGCCTGAGGCGAACTAAAAAGCTGATGATACAACAGGCCAATGAACACAGAAGGCAAGCTAAACTTGATTCTTATATGGTAAGAAAATCAAGCCAATTGCTTTCAACCAGTGACGCCTCACAGGCAAGCCAAGCGCCTTCAACCAGTGAGGCGTCACATACAAGCCAAGCGCCTTCAACCAGTGAGGCCACACAGGCAAGCCAAGCGCCTTCAACCAGTGAGGCGTCACATACAAGCCAAGCGCCTTCAACCAGTGAGGCTTCACAGGCAAGCCAAGCGCCTTCAACCAGTGGGGTTTCAGCAGCTGGCAGTCAAAACTAACTTTGCTTAATGAACTGTATAGTAATTTTAAGTGTTATTTTAGTGTTGTGTTAGTATAGGTTACATAAATTGTAAAGAATTATTAACTTCAAGATGTGTGGCATCAATCAAGAAGACGAACAACAACAAGGTAAGTTGAGATTTCTAGTTGTAGGGTTGTATTAACAATATCTTTCAGGACCCTTTCCTCCGTTTTATGAGCTGTGGAAAAGAAGTTCCTGTAAAATAGTCTAATAGGGGGTACAGGTGTTGTGTTAGTTGTCTCTTCAGAGGTTGCATGTGTTTCAGGAAAGGGTCCTGAAAGATATTGTTAATAGACAATATCCCTACAGTCAAAAATCAGAAGATACAATTGACGATACAGTGGTACCTCGGAATGCGAGTGTCCCTGTATGCGAGTTTTTCGGAAGACGAGCAGGATTTCCTCGGAAATTATGTCTCGGAACGCGAGGGTTACCTCGGGACACGAGTTTGTTGATACGCGTACAGGCCGACCTAGCGCGTGGTGGATCGGCGATCGTCGCCCCTCCGCCCCTCAGTTTACCATTGTCTCGCGCCCAGTGACTATCCCACATCAATTCTTCACCTGGATTTTCAGTGTTTTGTTGGATTTTTGGTCATTTGACTATACAATTTGTTATTATATATCTCACCATGGGTCTCAAGAAAGCCATTGATAAGGTTCAACCTAAGAAAATAGCTGTGAGTAGAGGCAGTAGAGGATGTCCCTCCTTGATTAAGAAAATGTGTGAAGTATGGGAAGAACTGCAAAGTTTTGTTGAAAAAACTCACCCAGATAAAGCTGTAGCAGGCCGTTGCATTGACCTTTTAAATGATAATGTGATGTCTTACTACAGACAAGTGTTAAAATGTAGGGAAAAACAAGTGTCTTTACAGAAATTCTTAGTAAGACAAGCAAGTCATAGTGGTATGCTGGCAAAATGTGCCAGTGTGTGCATACCAGTGAAGTCCTCACTGCCTGATGTGATAATGGAAGGGGACTCCCTTTCCAAACAGTAACTCCTCTCCTCCTCCCCCCTCCTCACCATCTTCCATATACCTACAGCATTCAAGAGCAAGGTAAGTAATAACTTGAACATAGTTTTGTAGGTTTATTTAGATGAATTAGGTATAAAAATTTAGTTTGATATGGGGTTTTTGGGGTAGTCGGGAACGGATTAATTCATTTCCCATTATTTCTTATGGGGAAATTAGCTTCAGAATACGAGTTTTCGGAATACGAGGCGTCTCCAGGAACCAATTAAACTCTTAAACTGAGGTATGCCTGTACTATAAAACCAAGAAAACTGCCAACCTACTCATGAGAAACTCTCCAGACACAAAGCAGAACACTTTGAAAGAGACCAATGTTGTCTATGCCTTCAAATGCCCACTTGGGGACTGTAAGCCTCAAAGAACTCAGTATATAGGCAAGACAACAACATCTCTTTCCAGGCGATTAACGATGCATAAGCAACAGGGCTCTATCAAGGAACATATAATCTCTTCCCACAACCAGACCATCACCAGAGAAGTCTTGAAAAAAAAACACGGAAATCCTAGATAGATACAGCGATAGCAGGCAGCTTGATATCTGCAAGGCACTACACATTAAGAAGTCAACACCAGCAATCAACAGCCAATTAATGCACAATTATATTCTACCCACTTCAAGACTCCGCTCCAATATAGAAGCATCAAGAAATATGGGCCAAGAGGCCCTCTGCAGTTACTTCCATTCTTCCCTTTAGCTTATACCCCGTTATTTCGTGTTCTGGCTTGTGTTGAAAGTTTGTTTTCACCTCATCCAAAACTATTGTAACATATCACCTCACCAAAATGCAGGTATAAAATGAAAGCTGTTTAAACTGTTTAGTGTTAGTTGTGTGTGTGTAACCTAAAGTCTTTGAAATTGTAATAAGTTATTACGAAACGCGTTCTAGCGTCGCGTCAGACTAGAAATAAAAATGAATTTTGCAGAACTGATTTTTCAATTACCATCGACAGTGAAAAGAAACATAAGAAATATAGAGAAAATTCATGTTAGAATTATTGATCTTACTTTTTCGGCCATATTTAATAATATATGTCTACAGGAAAGACTGCTACCAAAATATACTAATATATATATATATATATATATATATATATATATATATATATATATATATATATATATATATATATATATATATATATATATATATATTAGTATATTTTGGTAGCAGTCTTTCCTGTAGACATATATTATTAAATATGACCGAAAAAGTAAGATCAATAATTCTAACATGAATTTTCTTGTTCTTCCTTATGTTTCTTTTTACTGTTGATGGTAAATGAAAAATCAATTCTCCAAAATTCATTTTATTTCTAGTCTGACGCGACACTTGAGCGCGTTTCGTAAAACTTATTACATTTTCAAAGGCTTTAGTTTGCACACACACACAACTATAACTGAATAGAGCTAAAACATCTTCGATTTTATATACCTGCATTTGGGTGAGGTGACATGTTACTATAGCATTTAGATGAGGTGAAAACAGATTTTCAACACA
>WNGS01054968.1:0-11311 GCA_020271785.1 Procambarus virginalis
TGTCATGTTCACAGAAAATGGTACCATCCGTTTTCTATGTGCGGCGGCTGGACGCCACTAGAGAGAAGGTAAACAGCACACAGGACGCTGCCAGCTTGGGAGCTACTCTATCATGTAATTATTTAAGTATTAAAGTCAGTAACCAGGAATGACTTTACATCAACCTTACTACCAAGACTATCTCAGCTATACACAGACACCACACTGGCGACGAGGATGAACTGGGAACGCAGGTATTTTGTTCAACAAAACACAAGGAAGGAGCATGCTGTCTCGCCCAGGAGGAAGGAAGCTGTCTGTGAGCACCATACCCGATGCTGTATGCAACCCCATGCTGTGTGCTGACTGTTGCTGTGTGCTGATCGTTGCTGTGTGCTGGCCGTTGCTGTGTGCTGGCCAATGCTGTGTGCTACCCAAGCTGTGCTGAGTGTTGCTGTGAGAGAGGAATCTGCCGACGCTGTGTACGAAACGACGCTTTGATGCAGTGTACAAAACCCGATGTTTTGGTTACGAAACGACGCTCCGTGCTACAAAATTCTTCACGCTGTGAACCAACTGCTGCCTACTGCTGCCAACTGCTGCCTACTGCTGCAACTGCTGCCTACTGCTGTACCAACTGCTGCCAATTGCTGTACCAACTGCTAACAACTGCTGTGTTGCTGTGAGTAGGAACAACACATGTACACAAGGGCTAGGTAAGAAGTCAGTTGCTGCTGTGTTGTGCACTGTTGTGAACTTTTGCATTAAAATGCTTGTGTGCTTTGCAAAATTAAAGTAATTACAGTGAATTCTTAAATAACATATACAGTGCAGTAAGTGTTATATATTCTGAGGAACATTTTAAGTGATAAGTTTAAATTTATTCAGTAAAAATGGCAAATATACCTCAGTTTCCTGCATTTGATCCTGACTGTGACCAGACAAACCTGTCACAGAGGTGGGTCAAATGGCTTAAAAGGTTTGAAAATTTGTTGATAGTTTCTGACATCAAAAGTGCTGAAAGAAAGCGTGCCTTTCTGCTTCACTATGCAGGTGATAGAGTTTGTGATATCTTTGATACACTGAAAGATACTGGTGGTGCCAAAGATTATGACACTGCCAAGGCCAAATTAACTGAGCATTTCAAACCAAGGCAAAATACTGCTATGGAAATTATGCATTTCAGGAGAGCAAAACAACTCTCTAATGAAACTGTTGATCAATACCATACACGTCTGCAGGGTTTAGCAGCCCATTGTGAGTTTGCTGATGTTGACAAAGAAATCAAACAGCAAATAATTGAAACATGCACATCTACACGTCTTCGTCGAAGAGCTCTAGAACTTGTTGATGATGAAAGTTCTCTTACAAGATACTGGATATGGCTCGTCGAATGGAAGATGCTGCACGTGATGCTCGTGTCATGGAGTGCAGTGCCAACAACGGTTCTGCCACTGTTACTAACAGTCATGAAGTATGTAAGGTTCAGGGAGTACACCATGATCATAGAAGATATCATGCCAAACCTAACATTAAATTGAGCCGAGAACCACATCACAACTGGAGTCATGGAACAAGACTCAAGCAGTCACAACGACTCACATCAGAGGTTGTCAATAATAAATGTTACAATTGTGGAGGAGACTACCCACACCAAGATAATGTTTGTCCTGCACAAGGTAAGAAGTGCTATGAGTGTAGAAAACTAAATCATTTTGGTGCTATGTGTCGTTCCGCACTAAAGAAACCACAATCAATAAATAAAAGCAATGTACGAGGATCAAGTCATAGGAGTCGAGGTGGCAAACACAATATTGCACCTCAAATCAAGAATGTTAATAATATACAAGACAACATTTCATTACAACCAGTCTCAGATGACAGTGAATGTGATTATATTTATGGAGTACAATCAATCACAGAATGGAATGATCTTCCAAACAACCCAGAGACTATAGTATACATTGCTGGCATTTGTCTCAAAATTCTCATTGACACTGGATCAAACATTGACACCATTGCTGAGTGCCACTATGAAAAATTTAAAAAACAATTCCCAAAGCTTGAAAACTATAATGGCAAAGCCACTGCCTATGCTTCAAAGGTAGCCTTACCAGTGATTGGAACTTTCACTGCAGAGATTAAGTCAAAGAATGCAATGCTCATTACTACATTCCATGTTGTTAGGAATGCAAAGGAGTCTTTACTCAGTTACAAGACTTCAACCAAATTGGGGCTACTTCAGCTTTCTAATGCTGTAGCAGTGGAATCTGCAAACAATGTTGATGCTATTGTTGCTGAATTTTCTGATCGGTTTAAATCCATAGGTTGTTATACTGATAGCAAGGTACATCTGCATATCAACCCAGATGTAATTCCAGTTGCCCAACCACATCGCCGACAACCATTCCATACTCGCAAGAAAGTCGATGCCGAACTGGATAGGCTGATAGAACTAGATATCATTGAACCGGTAACAGGCCCAACACCATGGGTAAGCCCAATTGTCACTCCACCAAAGCCGAAGAATCCAGATGAGATACGCATTTGTGTAGACATGCGTGTTCCCAACAAGGCAATAATGCGTGAACGCCATCCTACACCCACTGTAGATGATATGATATACCGCTTGAATGGTGCAACTGTATTCAGCAAGTTAGATTTAAACAAGGGCTATCATCAGCTTGAACTTGATGATGAGAGTCGATTCATCACAACGTTTACGACACATCGAGGTCTGTATAGGTACAAGCGCCTGAGTTTTGGTATTAACAGTGCTGCTGAAGTATTCCAGCACATCATCAGCCAGGTATTGCAAGATATACCTAATGCTGACAACATGTCTGATGACATCATTGTTTATGGCCGTACCCAAGCTGAACACGACAAAGCTCTTCGTGCAACATTGCAACGCTTACGAGAAAAGAATTTGACGCTAAGCCGAGCAAAGTGTGAGTTCAATCAACATAAAATTGAATTCTTTGGACATGTACTTAGTGACAAAGGTCTGTCTCCAGATCCTAAGAAAGTTGCAGATATCAAGAATGCTGCACCTCCTTCAACATCCACTGAAGTACATAGTTTTCTGGGAATGGCAAACTACTGTTCTCGCTTCATTCCAGATTTTGCTACCATTACGAAGCCTCTACGTGAGCTCCTGAAGAAAAATGCATCATGGTACTGGAGCGATGTCGAGCAAAATGCATTTGATGCTGTGAAAGATGCACTAGTAGAAAATGCGACTGCTGCATACTTTGATCCATCAATGGACACTGAGTTAACGGTGGATGCTAGTCCTGTTGGTTTAGGTGCTGTGTTAGCCCAACACAAACCTGGTCAACCAGATTCAAGAGTAGTAATTGCCTACGCCAGCCGTTCTCTCACAGATGTTGAGCAACGATACAGTCAGACAGAGAAGGAAGCTCTTGCTCTTGTATGGGGCTGTGAACACTTCAATGTGTATCTGCTTGGTGCACCCTTTACCACGATAGTCACTGACCACAAACCGTTGGAGACCATCTTCAATAATCCAAAGTCCAAACCACCAGCTCGCATTGAGAGATGGGCTCTTCGTCTGCAACCATACAACTTTACGGTGAAATACAAGCCAGGTGCAGGCAATCCCGCTGATTACATCAGTCGACATCCTGCCAACAGTTTCACCATCACCAAGCATCAGCAAGTTGCCGAGGAATATGTACACTCTGTAACCTGTGATGCAGTCCCTAAGGCTCTCACTCTTGATGAAATCCGTACTGCAACCCTAGAGGACCCAACTCTGCAAGCAACAGTGGATGCATTGACTAAGAAAAAGTTTCCACGCATCCCACCCTCAGGAGTTGACCAAGATGCATTCAAAGCACTTGAACGCATCCAGACAGAATTAAGTGTTACGCAACAACGCGACACCGTGCTGCGAGGTACTCGTATCGTCATTCCAGCTGTTCTCCAGCAACGTGCTCTGAAGCTTGCACATCAAGGACACCAAGGTCTTGTAAGGACCAAACAGCTGCTACGAGAAAAGGTGTGGTTTCCTGGCATTGATCGTCAAGCTAAGGACATGCATGATGCCTGTGTCCCTTGCCAAGCTGCAGTGGATACTTCAAGACCAACACCTCTACAACCTTCACCACTACCTGCTGCACCATGGATGGAAGTATCGATGGATTTCTGTGGACCGCTACCAACTGGAGAGTACTTGATGGTAGTCATTGATGATCACTCACGTTATCCAGAAGTAGAAATCATCACTTCCACATCTGCAAAGGCTGTCATCCCGAAACTCGACAAGATCTTTTCAAACTTTGGCATTCCTGAAGTTGTCAAGACGGACAATGGACCGCCATTTAATGGACAAGACTTTGTCAACTTTGCTGAGCATATTGGATTCAAACACCGCCGTGTGATGCCACTACATCCACAAGCAAATGGAGAAGTCGAGAGATTCATGCAACCTCTCATGAAAGCTGTACGCTGTGCTCATGCCGAAGGACGATCCTGGAAACAAGCTATGTATGCTTTTCTCAGGAACTACCGTGCAACACCGCATGGAACACTGGGCAAGTCGCCTGGCGAACTTTTATTTGGACGTCCTATGAGAATCGCACTACCTGTCATGCCAGCCAAGGTAACGGATAAACGTCTCGCTCAGAAGGATGCACTAGCCAAGGGCAAAATGAAAATTGCTCATGATCAACGTGCAAAGGAACAATTCATAAAGGTTGGAGATACTGTTCTCGTTAAAAAGAAAAAAGAGGGAAAGTTAGATATGCCGTATGATACAAAACCATATAAAGTGATTAGTGTAAAAGGAACTATGGTAACAGCGAGTAATAGAGATCATAGTATAACACGTAATATGGCTTGTTTCAAAGTGATTCCAAATAGTGTAGAAAATGATGAAGTGCAAAGCATATGTATTTTTAACATTGAAACCCTTTGTGGTAAAGATTGTTTAAATTCTTTGTGTGTTTAATTAATGTTAAATGTATGCAATATCTCTTGATATGTTAAAAACTTACTTTGTGTCAATAACTTTGCTTTGTGCTACAAGCATGGTAGACATCCTGTATTCATTCTTTTTAAAGAAAAGGAGGGATGTCATGTTCACAGAAAATGGTACCATCCGTTTTCTATGTGCGGCGGCTGGACGCCACTAGACTAGAAGAGGTAAACACAGCATACAGGACGCTACCAGCTTGGGAGCTACTCTATCATGTAGTTATTTAAGTATTAAAGTCAGTAACCAGGAATGACTTTACATCAACCTTACAACCAAGACTATCTCAGCTATACACAGACACCACACTCCCCCACTCACATACACTTCAAAATGTTTCAATGCCATCACCAGGGCCAAAGTCTCTTTCTCGACCGTACTGTACGCCCTCTGGTGCTTAACAAACTTCTTCGAAAAGAAGGACACGGGGCGGTAAATTTCACCATCCTGCTGCGTCAGTACAGCTCCAGCCCCTATATCACTGGCATCCACAAATAACGTAAACGGCGCTCAAAAATCTGGCGACACTATTACAGGCGCCTCGGTCAACAGTCTCTTGGTCTTCTCAAACTCTTCTTGTGCAGTTCCATTCCACTCCCACTTCTTGCTCTTGGATAGCAAACTCGTCATAGGAGCGGCAATGGTGGAGAAATTTTCAGAGAACGTCCGGTAATATCCAATCATACCGAGGTATCTCAACAAATCTTTCTTGCTCCTGGGCACCGGGAAGTTGTCGATGGCCTCCACCTTTGTTCTTACTGGAGCATCCTCGCCTTGCCCGACTATATATCCAAGGTACTCCAGGCGGGCTCTCCCGAACTCGCTTTTTGCTAAGTTAATCGTCATGTTGGCTTTCTCCAGTCGATTGAACAAATCTACCAGTCGATCCACGTGATCCTTCCAGGAATCAGCGAACACGACAATATCATCGATGTACACTGCACATCCGGTCGCACCTTGCAATATCTGATTCATTACTTGCTGGAAACAGCTGCCACTATTTTTCATTCCGAACGGCACCACTTTATATTGATACAAGCCGTCGGGTGTCACGAACGCCGAGATCCTCTTAACCTCCTCAGACAGGGGAATCTGGTAGTATCCCTTTAGCAGGTCTATTTTCGAGACATACCGTGAGCTCCCAATCCGATCTATGCAATCGTCAATGCGTGGTATCGGGAACGAGTCAGCGACTGTGACTGCATTCACCTTCCTGTAATCAGTGCAGAACCGGTACGTGCCATCACTCTTCTTCACGAGGAGGTACGGCGAACTCCAGTCACTGTCGCTAACCTCTGCCAAATCGTTATCTAGCAGATACTTTACTTCTGCTCTCATTGCTGCTGCTTTTTCTGGGTTAATTCTGTAAGAGTGCTGCTTGATGGGGTCAGCACTCCCTACATTCACCTCGTGCACTGTTCCGCGGTGTCTTCTGGGCACGTCTGTGAATAACGACTTATTCCTCTGGAGGATCTCCGCTAGTTCCTGGCGTTTGTCCTCCTCTAAATGACCCAAGCGTTCACCTATCTTGGCCAGGCTTTCCGCATTCGATATCTTCGTGCCATTGGCCCTCTCTAACTTATAGTTCTCCTCTTCTGTTCCTTCGCTGTCTCCCACACAAAGCACAGTCGTTTGCAACGGGGTTTCCATCTGTTCGTCACCCCCTAGAGGCTAATCTCTGTCGTAGTACCTCTTTATCATGTTCACATGGCAAACCTGTGACTTCCTCGGACGATCTGGCATGCGGATTACATAATTCACATCCCCTAATGCCTTCTGGATGGTATACGGTCCACAAAACCTCGACTCGTATATACTTCCTTTCACCGGCAGGAGGACTAACACCTGATCTCCTCCTTGAAATCTCCTGCCCTTCGCCCTCCTGTCGTGATATCTTACCATCTCTGCTTGGGACGTTCTCAAATTTTCCTTGGCCAAATCTCTGGCCCTAGAGAGTCGCTATCTAAAAGTTTTCACATATTGTCCCAGGTCCACCTTAGGCCTATTCACGGTGAGCTGCTCCTTCAGCGCGCCCACTGGGCTCCTCACGGAGTGTCCGTACACCAGCTGGAATGGGGTGAATCCGAGTGATTCTACTACCGCATGCCTGATGGCGAACAACACGGATGGTAATGCCTCGTCCCAACTACTTCCTTCCTCAGCGCAGTATATCCTTAACAAGCTCTTTAGCGTCCCATGGAAACGCTCCAATGCTCCCTGCGACTGAGGGTGATACGGTGACGAGCGCACTTGCTCTACCCTCCAACCTTTCACAGTTTCCCTAAACAACTTCGACTGGAAGACACTCCCCTGGTCCGTCTGGATAACCTTGGGCATTCCTACCCACGCAATGTAGTTCTGTAGTCTATCCAGAACGGCTCTCGACGTCACTCTTCTCAGGGGCATCGCTTCGGGAAAACGGGTGGCTGTACACATTATGGTTAGTAAATACTCGTGGCCCTTTCTGGTCCTTGGCAATGGGCCTACACAGTCTATCAAGACTCTCTCAAAAGGCTCGCCAAACGCCGGTATGGGCTTTAAAGGTGCCTTTGGTATAGCCGGAGCCGGCTTACCTGCACGTTGGCACGTCAAACATGTCCTACAATACTTCCTTACATCCTTCCACACGTTCGGCCAGTAGAAGTGCTCCTGCACCTTATTTAATGTCTTCTTCACCCCTAAGTGCCCTGCCATATCCACGGAGTGGGCTAGTTCTAGCACTGCCTCCCTAAACTCCTTTGGCACTAACACTTGGTGCTTCTCCAACCATACCTTATCTGCACCGGCCTTGTCCGGCCGCCACTTCCTCATCAGTACGTCATCGTCCAAGTAGTAATACACGGGGGACTCCGGACATGAGTTTCCTCCTTTTGCCTCCCTGATTAGATCTATAAATTCCTCTTTCTGAGCTGTAATCAGGTCCGCTCGGTTCACGGTGAACCTTTCAGGTAGGGTCATCTTTACTTCCTGTCCCCTCGAATCCTCATTCTTCTGAGCTGGATCTTCGTCGAACAGCCCAGACATGTCCATGTTGGCCTCCCCCCTTGGTGGAGTTGACACTGCCATATCACCTTCAGTGTCGACTTCGGCGGCTACCTCCGACCCTGTCACTACACAGGCCGGGTATACAATGACTTGACTGTCCTCTGCCTCATCTTCAAGGATGCTGGCTAGATCTACCTTGTCCGGTGTTCCACTTGTACCGCGGTCCTTCTGGTTCACCTCCGGCACAGCTTTTACTATCAGCTCTGGCAACACCTTGGAACCACACAAGTCGTTCCCCAGGATCACTTGGACTCCTGGAACAGGTATGTTGGGGCACACTCCCAACATCACCTCCGCCGACAAATAATCTGACTTCAACTGGACAGCACACACGGGCATGTTCAACCCATGAACCTTTATCCTCCTACTGCCAGCTAACAGTCGATCATTTCCTATCAGGCCCCTCAGAATCAAGCTCTGATTGGCTCCAGTATCCCTGAGGATACCCACCTCCACCTCGGGTTGACCTTCTATGCCGACCCAACCTTTACTAATGAACGGCCTATACCTCTCGTTCACTAAGTTCATCTTCTGTGGTTTGTCTTGGAACACATTGTTATATCTACTTCGGGGGTCACACATGGCCAGGGTCAGAACTCTCTTGCCCTGCCGACAATCTCGCATCATGTGACCCGATCTGTTGCACTTGTAGCATCTCATTTGGGAGAAATCTCTCCTATACGCCCCCGAGTGGCTCTGACTCTGCCCACTCATACTAGAGTTCCTCGGGCCAGACGTACTACTCGTGCTCTGTGGAGCTTCATTGAACTCTTGCCTCCTCTGCAGATTTTTATTTTCCTGTTTACCTCCAGCAGGCAGACTCGGCGACTTTCCTTCCTGGGGCTTAAAATTAGCTGGTCTGCTTGTCTGTCCACCAAAACTCCTTCCTCCCCAGTCTCCACTGGATCTGCCATTGCTGCGTCTCACCTCATTCTTCACTCTGTTCTCCCTCAAGCTCTTATATGCTTCCGTAATCATGTCCGCCCTATCTGCGGCATTTTTCACCTCCTTTATCCCCGCTTCTTAGATCTTGAACTTTGTTTCGGGATGCATCATCTCCAAGAACTTCTCCATGACCATCAATTGCTTCAGGTCAGCGTAAGATCAAACTCCAGCAGCCTCAATCCACTTCTGGAATCGTCTTTCCAGATCCCTTGCTGTCTCAGCAAACGTACATGCTCCCACTTTGATCATCTCTCTGAAGCGCTTCCTATAAGCTTCTGGGGTTAACTGGAACGAGCGCAATATGCTGCTCTTTACTGTGGCATAATCCTGGCACTCTTCTAGTGACAATTGGGTGTAAGCCTCCCTGGCTGCACCGGTCAATCTTAACTGGACCAGCTGGGCCCATTCCTCCTGTGGCCACTCCTTGATGCTGGCCACCTTTTCAAAGTGCTCGAAAAAGCTCTCTGCCTCTTCTGGAACAAACAAGGGAATGTCCTTCTCCCTAACCCTAACATCTGGTGGGTGTGATACCTGGGTGGTGCTCTCTGGCAACCCATGTTCGATCCTTTGCTCAGCCAAGGTTCTATTCGCTTCTATTTGCATTTGTTTTGTTCTCTCTTTTCTTTTTCGACCTCTAGTCTTGCTTTCTCTTTTTCTTTCTCCTGTTCCAACTCCTTCCCTTATTCTGGTTTTCTCTTTTCTACTTCCAGCCTGGTTTCTCTTTTTCTACTTCCACCTGGTCTTCTCTTTTTCCTTCTCGGCTTCATTTTTCATCTGGAGTTCTAATTTCATCTTTTCCAGCTGGAACTGTCTCTCCTTGTCCTCTCGTTGTTGCTGCATCTGGAGCTCTAACTGGAATCTCTCCAAGCTCCTATTCCGGCTACTCCTGCTACTGCGGCTACTCTTGCTGCTCCTACTCGATCCCTGGGATCTCACTTCATCCTGCCCATCATCCTCCTTTTCACTTTCAGCTCCTTTTTGGGCTCCGTGCTCGGCCGCTTCGCTTTTGGCTCTTAACTGCCTAAGGATTTCATCCTTCATCCCAGCCAGTTTAGATGCTTTCAACCTGATGCCACACTTTTCTGCTATATGTAATTGATCCCTCGTGCAACCTTCCAAGTCCTCAGGCTTGCCTGATTCCACAAATGCTTGCACCTTATCCATCTTGTCCTGTGAGTCTTCCCAAGAGAGAGAATATACACCTGCAGTCACACAGTGTACCTATTTCAACAAGGGGTGTACAAATCCACTCTTGGGCAGGGTGTGGGTGTGTCAGTTCACGCTCCCGGACACAGGCCCCCCAATTTGTTGCGGTGGTGGTTTGGTGGTGTTATCGCTGACGGACCAACCAACCCACAACTCGATAGAGTGCTTATATTCCACTAGGAGATCACACCAGGCGCTTCAGGCTCTAGGAGAGGGGCTCAACGTCACACGTTTAGGGGATGCGGCTCCAGCACTCAGCCTCGTTGTCACGTGCACACACCCACTCGAGCCGCTGTGACTCCCCACTCTCTCCTTATGGGATATGACCTCCTCAATCCCCTTTGTCTTACTAGACTTCCGTCTTATCCTGTCCACAGCAGTGGTTCCTGTTTCTTGCTCTCTCTCTCTCCTTCTTTACTATTTCCTGGGAAGCCTCACTAGGACAAGTGCAAACACCAGCAAATTTGAATACATTTACTGGACGAAGTACATATACAATACACGCATACATATAATAATATGAATCCTATACTCTATACTATTATAATCAGGTTGCACTCCAAAACCATCAGAAACTCTATCCTCAGCTTGCTAAGTGGTATCCTATCTCTTGGTATTACCACCTAATATTATCAACCTCCTCAAGTAGATTAAGTCTTACAGTATAATGGTACACTTCAACAAGAGAATATACATATAAATATATCTCTAAACACGTACAAGAAAATTCAGCAGGAAGATGCATAACACAGATATATATATATATCAGTATAATATAAATGTTCAGTGACACACAACGAATCAATCGATCACTCTATCCGTCCTAGAATATCTGTAGGTAATCCTGCCTACGACCGTGACTCTAAACTTCAATATACACTTCGTGGCACATAAATGGCAAACGATCACTCACCTCTCATTGCGTCGTTCACGCTAATGACAAACACTCTCACCTCCATACAAGTGATCATTTAGAACTATTCACTACCCTGACAACTTCAGGTTCCTCAGGGCTTAACCACCAGGATCCTCTGCAGCTCCTCCAGCTGCTACCATGAAGTTCCTTGAAGAATTATGTGCTTCTCTACTCCCACTAGGGTCATCCACAGCTCTCCTGGCTGCTGCACCATAAAGTTT